>VRYO01002253.1:17584724-17686795 GCA_009812075.1 Sialia sialis
GTTTATAATCGTGAAATTACTGTACTTTCCATCTTGCTGGGTTCTAACATGTCATTTTCCACAAGCTGCAAGTTGATTGTGGTAATGTGGTAACACACCTGGGATGGTTTAGCATGTCGCATGCTTCAGGTCCTCCCTGCTCCCTTCTCCCCCAGGGATATTTATGGAAGGCATATGTCCACTAAAATATTTTACAAATAAAATAAGTCAACGCCTCTAAAATACTGGCCACTTATCAAGTGGTGAGTAGGGCCAGGAGCTGGGCTTAGGCCTTGTGGGTCCCTTCCAACTCAGGACATCCTATGATTCTAAGGGAATTCACTCAGTAATTACTATTTATATAGTGTGATTACTATTTGTACAACAATAATACCACTCTGTCCGAGGGCTGACAAGCAGCAACTGCAGTGTTTGCATTAAGTTGTCATTAAGCAGAGTGCTCATCTAGAAGTTCCTGGTATTTCCCTATCTCTTTGGCTGCACCCTGCCTTTTCCTTACCTCCAGTTTCCACACATAATAGATGTTTTTGGTACGTTATTCACAGGGCAGATGTCAGGCTTCTGCTCCTGGAGCCCTCTGCATGTTGCACTAGAGGTAAATAAGAGCAGTGTTGGTAATGAAAATATGCCATTAATAAATTTCCAATAAAAAGCTACAAGCAGCATTTAAGCTGCAATCTGTTATCAATAATTTTATTACTGCAGTTACTGCGGTCTAATAAAAAAAGCACTTTCTCTTCTTTATTGAGTAAGTGCCAAAATGTTTATCCTTTATTCTCTGGCCATTAACCTTTATTCTGTAGCCATTAGCCTAGCTATTTGTGTAACAGTCTGTTGAGTAACATTCAAGTAGGAATTTGTATTCAATCCATTATTTACTCTGAAACCCAAAACGAATAGCTTCTTATGCCTATATTGTTTATCCATATTAAATCTTGTTAAATGCTGCATGCTAGTGATGATAAGTCTTATAGAAAGGAGATTTTTTTTCCTTACTGTGAATAATTTTCTGGCATACAAATAAAACTGTGATTACCCAAATAATATTTGGAAAACAAAGCTTAAAACTGTTAGCTGAAAAACAGATCTCACAATATGTGTAAAATTTGTAATAACTAAATTTCAGGAGTTTATCCTTTTTGTGATTTAGTTTGTGCCTTGCATCTTTGTCAATTCAATTCCACTGTGCTAGAATAAGCTGTGATATTCTCCACTGAGGATTGAGATTTTGGGTCACGAAGTCTGACATCCCTCCATCCTTTCTAACTGGAATTTGGAAAAAAAAGAACCCAATGGGAAGCAAGTTAAATAATCAAAATGCCTGCTTTTCTTTGAGGCATTTGCTTGCTAGCTTTCAGCCATTTCTGGCAATCCATCTGAAACTGCTGCTTCTGGGTTTGTAAGTGGCTTTTAGGGCCCTGTTTTCTGAGCACATCTTTTAAATTGGGCTCACCCATCTTAGTGAGTGGAGGTAAAGCAGGAGAATGAAGCTGTTGATTCCTGTCTATCAGGTGAGCATGGGAGAAGTGATGCCTTTCTTATTAGGCTGTAGTGCATCTCAACCTCACTGAACACTATTTTTCTGTGAGCAGACAAAAGCATCAGTCTTCTGGCTGGAGAGTGACATTCAGTAAAAGCCTTTCAAGGTCTTCCCATAAACTCTCACAATGAAGAGGTGGTAGGAGCAGTATTTTTAATGATGAGGAAGGTCAGTTTACCCATGTGTGTTCTGCTGCTGTACACATACATGAGCCTGTTTGGGACTTTTTGTCCTGATGAGCTAGCAGGAACTTCTAAGGAATTAGTTGAATGGTTGGATTTTTATTATTTTCCCTCTCCTTTCTGCTCATTAGGAACTGGAAGCTGCTCTTCATGGGGATGATGTGGAGTTTATCAGCGACCTGATCGCTTGCCTCCTCCAAGGTTGCTATCAGCGCAGAGACATCACGTGAGTAACCTGCTCTGTGGCTCAGGCACTTTGCGAGGGGAGCTAATTAACACGGTGGGGATGTTTCACGGCTTTGGAGTGATGACACTGATCAGCAGCCACCAGCAATCAGGCCAGATGCTTCGCCGAGTGGAAGGGAATTCCAGTTCTCTTGGGTTGAGTTGTAGACTTTTAATTGTACAGACCTGCTAAGCAAACTCCTTTGTTCGGATGTCGTGCAAAAAACCGGGTTTGATGCTCTGCTGTAGCACACAGTGAGCATTGACATCTGCTGTTATGCTCTGCACTCTGTTTGGTCAAATTAGTGACATTAAGTCATCACATATGTTTTCCACATTTGTATGTATTGCATAGCATCGAACTTGCTGCTCTGCACACACCTCACTTGCATGAAAGATCCCGTTGCTTTACATAGGAAAAACTATGATTATTTTCTTAGAAATAAAAGGAGTATTGTAATCACTTCAGCTGCAGGATGTTGGAAAGTGATTTGACATGTTCTGTTGAAGTTCTGACATCCAGAGACACTTTGTTAGTGTCCACTAAAGCAGCCTCCAAAATGGAGACATCTGCAGAACATCATTCTTTAGAGGACTGCCACTCGCACAGCAAAATGTGCTTCCAGTGATAGCAAAGGCTTGTTGCAGTGTATTTTATTTGTTCTTTTGTGAATCATGTTAATAGCAAAGCATAATTGTGGGGACAAAGACAGCTTGGCAACATGTGCAGTTGCTTGGAAGCAATCCTGCTCCCTAAGATCCCCCTGTTGTGGAGAGGCTTAGGCTTTGGGTGCATAGACATAACCACAGGTGCTTGTATTGAAAGCTCTATTTTTAATTAACTGATTAGGTTCAACAAAATTTATACAGTTTATTTACATATACATATGCCACTTAATTAAGCTCTGTCATTGCTGCATAGACTTTGAGCATCAGTGGGTATCAGGACCTGAATCAGGCAGATGCACTGCATCTCCAGATGAAACTGAGATGGGAAGATTGATTGTAAAGAGTCTGCAGTCATGTGTATCGTCATCAAAATAGCCACAGAGCAATATATACCTGCTTTTAAACATGCAGCAAGTTTATTTATTCATACCAAAGCCATCAGAAAGTAGTGGCCTAAGTGTTTTGCTCACCTGAACCAGCTTATCCTTGTAGCAGCAGCAGCAGATTTGTCTTTGATAAAATTCCTAAATTCCACGTTGTGAGGTTCCCCAAAACTCTCCAGATCTAAGTGTCCACCTAGTGATTGCACTGTATAATTGGCTCCCCATTTGCAACTCTTTTGACAAAGTAAATTCAGGGATGAATCATGGGTGAGACCTTGGACACTAGCAAGTTGTCTGTCACCCTAACAAACTACCAAAACACAGCCAAACACCTGAAGTGTCATGCTGGGGAAAGCCTGAGGTGCCTGAAGGAGAAACCAGCTGCATCATTTCAGCAGCCTCATTGTAGAAGGGTATGGGGATAATGAGGACAGAAATTTCTGCAGAGGAGATGGGAAAGAGGGCACAACAGGAGCAGTGCAGTGGGAATGGCTTAAGTGATGTATCAGGAAAACTGCCTGAAACTGCAGGGATGTTAGAGAGGTGTGCTCTGTAGCACTGTGGAGGAAGCCATGGGAAAGGCTACCTGGAAACAAGAGGGAAAGGTGCTGCATGCAGAGGAGTGTCTTGAAGAAGCATTAAGATGTAATCTAAATATGACAATCTGTCGATAAATAAAAGAGATGCCACGCTGTTTTTTTAAATGCCCAGCAGCCAAAGCCATGCGAATGTAAGAGGCAGGATTTATACAGAGTTTAGACTTGGCTTTTCACAGTGGCCCAAGACTCTACTTCTCTGCTGCAGACAGATCAAAGGTATCTGTCTTAGGTGGGAAAAATCATCCTGGTGGTGTTACTGCAGCATCTCTCCAGCCCTGCATGCTCGTGCTGAGGCTGTGAGCTGTTAATATCAAGGCAGTAAACTTTTGCTCCCTGTTGCAGCTCAGAGAGAAAGGCAGGAGCTTGTTCTGCTGCTTGGGCTGGGGCGCTGCAGCTTCATAAAACCTCAGTTTGCCTACCTCTCTGAGGGGTTCTGAGCTTTAATTAGTTTTGTATCGGGTCTTACATCTCTGATGGCCAAAATGTTATCTGCCTATGGTTTCTCACAGTCTGTCTGGGAGCAGCTTGCTGTTCTTGTCACATCTGTTTTGATGGTGCGCAGGACTTGGGCTGCCTGGCTTTAATCATGCATCATAGAGGGATATAAAACTGTCACATACCTTTGCTAATTATAATGTGCTCTGAAGTAATTTTGGAAGTGGCTGGGAGCCCTTCTAGTGCTCAATTTAACATGCTGTAGTTTGATTTGCTTCTCGTTCTTTTGGGAAAAAAAAAGAGATTAATACTTTTGTAGGCTTCTATCATCCTTGGTTTTGAAGTAGAGCAACTTTGCCTTGATTTTGATGTTATTTATGACAGACTTGTTTTTAACAAAAAAAAAAATCATATAAGAGACTGCTTTTTATGCTGTTTGGTGGCTAAGGAGCATTGTCTGGAATGTAAGACTTTCTTTGAGTTATGGATAGCTGTGTTTTACTACAGAGACTACTTAATGGGATGCTATGTGATCTTCTCCAAAGTCTTATTCATAACTTATCATAGTTGTTAGGAACACTCCACTGACCTGGTTCTTGCTGTGTTAAGTGATGTAGAAGTACTGGAACAAAACCCAACTGCCTGCATTTCTGCATCTTTAGCAATGACCCTGTAGCTGTCCTTGCCTGGCACCAGGTAGTTTGAGCACTTGGCCAGGACAGTTTCTCCTTTGCTCTCCTGTTTTTACTCTGAGCCAAAATACTTGTGTGTCATGATCTGCAGCTTTGTTGTTTTATAAATACCCATCGTAACATCCATATACCATCTGTATGTAACTACTAAGGGTGCAATAAGTACCTAAGGTATGCTTTGGTTTGATGCCAGTGAGACTGCCCACAGGTTTTTTCCTGCTCCCAGCTTTTTTGCACAGGTCTTAAAATGTCTGTTTTCTTTTAATTACTTCAAAAGGAAAATGCCCAGAAAAACTCTTATTAGAATTCGAGGGTTGCAAAAAACTACATAAATACTAAGCAGTTTGAAAAATCCTGCTGCTTGCTTCAGATTCTCTCTGATATAAATTGGGTAGCTGCATAGTCCCTAGGGGCTGCCACTTTAATTCCAGCAGGAAATGTGACTTGATGACTTGTATGAAGACAGGAAGATCAGAGCTTCAGCTAACGGCAGTGGCCGCAGCAGGAGTCTTCTGCAGCTGTTTTTAAGTAAGAAGTGATGGTGTGACATGGATGTGTACACTCAACTAAAATATTCCAGAAAGGCTCCCACTGCTCAGCTTTCCTTTGGGTGAAACTCATTCTTCAATGTTCTGTTATTGCACTTCTGCTGTTTTTCCTAATGTGATGGGATAAGAAGTTTCAGTAACTTTGTCGTATTTCTTATTGGGAGGCATTTTGTATGCTGCTGCTTTTTCTCAAAAAACATCTTTGCTGCTTTTTCTTATGTTTTGTATTTTTAACGTGCACAAAGGCCAGAATGTGAGGAGGAAAAAAAACCAGTATCTCTTGCTTTTTTTCTTTCTTCCTGTGCCCCCCATGAGGTTCTTTTCTTTTTTTACACCTCAGGGGATTGGTCCCTCAGTAAAGCTGAAAACTCTTACTGACTTTTGTGCCACCAGAGGGGATTTGCTTCCTTAGGAACCTCAATTGTTTTTTTTTCTTAATTCTTCCCTAATGCATTGGAATTTTTTTTTTTCCCAAGGGGATTGTTGGTTTTGCAACCACCTTAAGCTCTTTTGGGACCCCTAAACTATCCTTGGAGTTTTTGGCTTGTAGTTTGCATCTACAAAGGTGCAAAGCTACAGGTTTATTCTAACAGAGCTAATAGGATATTCCTTAATTCATCTTCTCTTTCCCACAATTTTTAAATTATTTTTTTCCTATCCTTACTGGTGGCATTGAGAAACACTCCCAGTATGGCATCTGCAGAGCTGTATTTCCTCCTTGCTGAGTTGCCAGTCAAGAACACTGTGTCTATTCTGGATATTTTCTAGCACTTGTTCTGTAATCACTTACTTGATCTTTAATCAAAAGGAGAGAGATAATCTGAAATCTTCTAACCTACTGAGGAACAATGCCTTTTTCTGAAGACTGTGTTTAATAGCTCTGGGTGTTTTGCTTCTTCCTTCTGCTTTGTCACTTTTGTCCAACCTTGTCCTTGATTCTGTGTGTCCTTACAGGCACTTTGGGGGTTACCCCAGCTCTTATATTTTGGTAAGAGACCTCAGTAAAATGCTTAACATCTTGAAATCACCCTTGTACATGTGCCTACATGAGCTGTGTCCTTCCAGAGCTGCTGTTTGTCAGCCTGGTCTAGGGGATAGAGTGGCACATCCACAGGAATAGCTGGCAAACCAGTGCTGAGATTTCAGTCTCATGGGTACTGTGTGAAGCTGGGCTGTGAGAAGAGCTAAGCCAAGGTACTAAGAGTGAGTGAATTCACCACTTCAGTCCATGCCATAAACTCTGGGGCAGCCAGCCTAAGCTCAGTCACAGCAGACCTGGTGCCCACCACCTTTGGGAAGAGTTTTGACTGCTAACTCTTCTACTTGTGCTGGTGATTTTGGTTACAAGAGCTCCTTCCATGGCTCAGCCACAAAGCACCTCACTAACTCAGAATCATACTCATGAATGTCAAGTGAATATCAACAAGATCAGCATTATTTACAGTCTGACTTTTAACAAGTGCTGCCTTGCATACATCGTGGATATTGATGGATGGCCTCTGGAATCAGCCTGGGATCATCAGCACAGGAGATGCTGTGAGGGAGCAAGGGAGATGAAGTGGCTGCATTGCTCATCTTGAATCTAATTTTAATATTTATTAACGTAATAGCCAAACCATGCAAGGTGAGCCTTTTAAAGGGTAAAACGTGAAAATGAAGCAGCTGGCAGGTGTTGGCAAAGGAAGGATGAGATTACAACAGTAAAATAACACGGTCATTCAGAGATTAATGAGAAGCACAGTGGAATAAAATTATTAAGTTGAAATATAGCTAAAGCTAAGTAAATGTCTTTGATTCTCAGATGGATAAAATTAATCTTTAAAGAAGAATTTGAAGAAAAGTTGGTAGCATGTTCTGGAAGTGCTATTCCATAGATGTGGTGGAGAATAAGGACTGGGAACATGGGAAGAAAAAGAGGAAAAGCTGTGCTGTTATTGTCAGGGCAGATGGATGAGAGACAAACAGATTGGATTGCTGGGGAGAGGGAGTTATGCAAAACATTGACAGGGAGGAATAGGTGGCTAAACTTCAAAGGAGGAACAGAGAACAGTCAGCAAAGGGTCTTGGAGGCTGCAGTGATGTCATCGTGCCAGTATCAGTGCATGAAATATGAAAGGGACAGCTGTATTTATAACTTCTTGATGTTGCAAACCAAGTACTCTGGAGAGGAGGAAGAAAAAAAGCAATGATGAGAAGACAAACCGAGAAGGCAAGTGAAAATATGTTCTCCTTTCAAGGAAGAAGGCAAAGAACTGTGGAGAGAGACAGATGGGGTGTGGAAGTTCACCCAGTGTGAAACCTTTGCCCTCACTTTTGAGGCTTGAAGTGATGCTCCAAAACCCTGGTGCAGGATTTTTCTCCAGCACAGTTGGTTTCCCAGACCCCTTCCCAGTACCTCATCCAAGTTTAGAAACAAATGTTTAGCTCAAGGGTGAATATTGGAGAAGATCTGAAATAATTTTTTTGGAGACTTTTAGCCTCAGTGGGCTCGATGAACAGCTGGATTAGCTGCTGGCCAGCTGATAATCCACTGTGATAATGTGGTGTGTCATGTCAGTCTCTGTTCTAAGTCACCTATGCTTTTACTTTTTCTCCCATTTTACTTTTGATCCTTCCTTAGTTTGTTTCTGGCTCAACCAATACAGTGGTTTAAACATAATAGAAAAAAGATGAAAGACCTGTTCTGAAACAAATCCCAAAAGAAGCTTCTTTAGGGCCTATTTATCTGTAAAAACTTGGGTTTATCCGCGGTCTCCAGAAACTTATAATGTGTGAGGCTGGTTCTAAGAAATTAATTTGCTGAGCTTATTCACTTCAAGGCAACCCCACACTAGGTATTTTGTGTCTCACTGGGGACTCTTTTCTCTGGCATTAAATGTGTTTTTCTATGAGCAGCAAAGCACATAAGGGCTTGTTTCATATGGATTTGTGCTGTAATACAGGCATGTGTCCTATTTCCCCATCATCTTCAAGACAATAACTCCAGCTTCTTCCCCACAGTGCTCATCATCACTGCAATACCCTAAGGTCCTCTCTGCAGCCCCCAAACAATCAGAAGTGCTTATGGCACAGCAATACTGTTGTCTTTCCTTGTGGCAATGAATTAGGAGCATGCTTTCTGTTGATGGGCACTAGGAATGAACAATGCAGCATTAAGCTGGCTTCACTTGTTCTTCAAGGATCCAGGAATGAATAGTAAGTAATGATCCTCTTCCAGTCTGAATGTGGAGCTGTAAGGCCCATTCCCATTTGCTCCTTCAGAATATAGGAGATGTATTTGGGTCTTTTGTAAGTTAATCAGCTCCAGCTCCCAAGGAGTTTCTCCTCAAAAAGAATCAAATAACAGCAGGAGAAAGGAAGAAAGAAGCGTGTGGATTAAAAGTGGCAAGTACATATTGAAGTCTGGCTAGATGCAGGTGAAGGTCATTGATGGCAGAATTGTCATTGCAGAAAAACCAAAGCCCTTGCTGTTCAATCACAAGGTGGAATTTGGGCTGGAGGTACATTCATTTATTCTGGACCATCCAGAGCAATGTGTTCATCCCTCCTGAGACAGAAATTACTATGGCCAGGCCTCTCACTCCCACTTCTGTTACCCAAATACCCCCCAGTCACCTTCCCCAAAGGAACTTGTTCATTCCTTTTTGAGCACTCAGATCTCCCTCTCTTTTTTTTTTTTTTTTTTTTTTTTTGTTTTTTTGTTTTTTTGTTTTATCCTATCAAACAACCTGTAACTAGTTCTTGGGTAAGTTAATGGTTCTAACACTGGTTCTTTTTGTTTTCCATTTTGATCCTTCAAGGGATTGCCCTTTGTTATTCAAAGCAGAAGGTGCTTGACACAGAAGCAATGCAGCAGTCCTGGCTGTGTGATCGTTATGCCCATGAGCAATTCCCATCCTCAGTGTCTGATAAGCCTTGGGGAAGAAATGGGAACAGAAAAGAATGCAGCAGTCAGAATTCCTGAGGGGTGCTGGGAGGCATCCATCCACGTGTTCAGGATGTTCACCTGCTGACCAGAGCCTTTCAGATTCAGCATTTCAGCTCCCAGGGGACCCTCCTGCCTCTGACTTTCTTTACAAGGCTGACAAAAATCTGGCTGCCAGTCTAGCTGTTAGAAAGAAAGCTATCTTGCTTTGCTAAGTTGTTTGCAGAAATGCCTAGGTCAGATGGTTTTGTGTTCAGGCCCAGGAATTTGAACTCTAAAACTGACCCTAGGAACTGCTGTCTTGGATTTACTGTATTGCTCTGTGGAGAACCCAGTTCTTTGTATTTGTGTTGCATCCAAAAAGTGGCATAATTTACTGATACTGTAAAGTCTGTTGATGTCATCCAGCCTGCTGATGTGCCTGTAAAATCTCCAGTTTGGCATCAGCATGGCTTAATCTTCTCTTAGTGATATTAAGCTTTACCAGCTGTGCTCCATAGATCAGAGCATTTTTCCTTCAGTCTTACTCTGCACCTCTGTCTTGTGCACCAGACATCATAACCTGTCATGAAAACATCTCTTTGCCATTATCTTCCCATCCTTCAGTTTGTCCTGTGCCTTTAGCACACAGCCTGGTGCTGGCTCAGAGGCTTAGGACCTCTCTTCTGCCTCCTGCCATTCTGCCTTGGCCACTGATCTCTGTCACTCACATTCTGACTTTGAACATGACAGAACATTTCTCTGTAGCTTAGGGTCTTGGGAGATTCTTGTCTTATGCTCTGAACATGCTCAGAGGGAAAAATTCTTATTGCCAGTGTAGCTGCTGTGGTAGATCTTGTTGGATAGGGAAGCTCTAGCTCTCCTAGCCCATTCACTAGCATGCCAGGAAATTAATTGCTTACTGAAATCCATTTTCCCTGGTCTTCCCCAGCCAAGATCAATGTCATCACATGGCAGGAGATGGCCACACTTAAACATCTCCCTTGTGTGTTCATGTAGGATTATAGCTTGGCAGCAAAGCTTTTTAAGTGTAATAGGCATTTTCAGTTCTGTTGTTAATTTATCATAGGTGATGGTGTGAGATAACTTTGTCCCTTGGTCCTTTGCACCTCAGACTTCAAATGTGATGGCATCAGAACTGGAACCACCCTGTTCTAATATCTGCCGTGCTTTCCTTGCTGGGCAAGGATTTTATTACTGATATTCCCTCTTTCTTGGGCTCTCTTGGCTCAACAGATTCCTCAAGGCTGGAAAAGAGTAGGTGACCTTTCTGGAGCCACTCAACTTGTCTCCTCTTTGGTTGCTGAACTGTTCAACCCTCACTAAAGAAGCAGAAACTTCTCGACAGACATTGGAGCTTTCTTGCCATTCAGACAGGCAGCATGTCTGACCCAACCTTCTCACCAGGAGTTCCCTGGAAGTTCCTGTGTAGATGCAGAGTATTTTACAATTTCAGCTATATCTCAAGGAGCTGAGGTCTCTGTTTTCAATCCTTCCTCCATGCCAGAGCTGTAGTACAAGTTTCAACGTGATGGTTGAAAATGCATGTCAGTGACTGATGACAGAGCTGTTTTCCTCTTGGAGTTTAAAGCTACCCTTGCTGCTTTCATGGGCTGTGTATCACATTGAATGCAACTGTTTTGTTAGTGCACCCTTTGAGTAATGGTTTTGGGTAGTATCCTAAAGGTAAAATGGAATGAGCTGTGAAGTACAGAGTATCTGTGGGGTTAGTGTGTCAGAAAAGCTGGGCAGATGTGTTTAAACACAGGTTTGGTGTGAACATGGTCACCCTGAGTCAAAAAATACAATGCTCACGGAAAATAGCATCATCACTCTTAAATTAGTGTATTTATGAGGATGTAATTAAGGGACAAGATGGTTTTTAAAACTGTCTCAAATTCTCTTCTTTCTATGCATTCAACGTAAAAAATCCTTTCTGTTCATCTAATGCTACATGAATTAATGTTTTCACAAATATATATAGCAATACAGTTGGCTCAATGTAGTGATGCTTCAGGATCTTTGAGCAGAATTCTTTTCCCCCTGTTTTAATCCAGTTATCCAACTCATTGATTTGTCATTATCGGTTTTCACTCAAATTGCAGCATCAGTAGTGGGGGATGGGGCTCCTGCTTCTCTGTCAAACTCTGCATGTAGTGAGAGCACAAGTCACCCTTTAATGGAGATTGTGCAGATACTCACTGAGCTTGAGGGAGGGGTTGAGCTAGCATTGAAAGACTAATAAATTTTATTTTAGTCCCATTAATATTCCCTGAATCTGTCTGGGCAGTGTATGCACCCTCCTGCTCATCCCCTTTGCCCCCAGGATTTTCTCTTCCTGTGGTACCATGTACCTTCAAGAGTTGTTTGGGATGTTTCTGGCTACTCTGGTTTCATTGTTACTCATATTCCTATTTCTTCCTTTCCCTTATCAAGCAACAAATACACAGAAGCAGCACTTGCTCCTACCTAAAAATCACATTCAGGTCCCTGCACCCAGCATGCATCTAGTTAATAAGTGTCTTCCTCATCTTCCAAGAACTGCATAATCCACCAGGTTTGGCAAATCCAACCCCTTTTTTCCTTTAATGTTCCACATCTTCACACCAGCCACTTTCTTTTCCCTG
Source organism: Sialia sialis (assembly GCA_009812075.1). Taxonomy (NCBI): domain Eukaryota; kingdom Metazoa; phylum Chordata; class Aves; order Passeriformes; family Turdidae; genus Sialia; species Sialia sialis. Next base: position 17,596,550 of record VRYO01002253.1, read on the forward strand.
GCTCACTTGGCCATGTAGGCTGCTGGTCTCTTGGGATGGGGAGATGGATGCTGGGCATCTGCTCACTCCTTCCTCTTAATTTGGTGAGGAAGATGAGGCAGAAAACAGCAAGGCACATAAGGGCAGTGAGGAGCAGCTGGGCATAGGTGAAAGAAGGGCCATCAGTGCCTTCAGGTTGTGTTTTCTGCACCTAAAATTACTTTCACCTTCTCACACTGAAGGAGAAACACAACAATATGCCTCTTTGTTGCCTCCCTGTACTTCGAGATGTTAGAGGCAGGGCCACAGCACTTGTGGCCCCTCCCGCTGATCTTGGGGCTGGTGATGAAAACAGAGCAGCCCCTGCTCACAGAAGGGTGCTTGGAGCTCCTGCAAGCAGGGAGACAGAATATGACAGGACAGTTCAAAGTAACAGGTATGTGTGATTTCTCCTGCCAATGCTGCCTTTCTCTCACACACCCCAATTAACAGGGGTCACAGAGCACTGATTAGCTGCCTTGGAGTTTTGTGAACATAAAGCAGTGAAAAATCCAGGGTGAATGGGGGAAAAAAGATCAAATAGACACTTATCTCAGCACTCCTGCCTGTCCCTGGCATTTGCCAGCCTAAGGAAAGAGCCTTTCCAGAAGAGGCCAATGCAGGACAGTGCTGTATCTGTGCTGATATCTCTGCTGCTTTTCTGCCTTTTCTCAGCAAAATAACAAACAAGGCACCCCCAGCAGCTGTCTTGTTCATAGGGTTGTGGCTAGATAAGAGCCAAAATTGCTGGAGAAGCATGGGGAGCTGCACAGGCAGCTGGGGAAGATCAGGGTGTGCCCTTTTGCCACACTTGTGTGAGAGATGGTTCCAATGCCTCCTCAGGAGAGTGGACTTCCCTCCTGTCCTTGGTGTGAGGGAAAGGGGCTGGGAGGCAGCACATACCAGCTCAGCAGAGGTAAAAGGGCATCTCCATTTAGTTTAAGATTTGCTGAGCATGGTCTAGTAATACTTAGGAGCCTAAACTAGAAACTTCCACAGTTGCTCAGGCTGTGGCTGGGGTGAGAAATGTGGACAAGCAGAACCTGGAATGTTCCTGAAGGATGGGTAGCTGTGGTGACCTCGTGCCTTCCCCTCTCCTCCTTCATACTGCACTTTTTTGAGGGGCAGCAAAGCAACGCTCCCACTTCAGCTGTCATACCCAGGTTAAGTGGCTGCACTTGCTTCTGTCAAGCCAGCACATGCTCCTGTGGTGTGATCCCTTATTAGAGCAGACAGCCCACATCAGCTCTCCATTCTCCCTGCCTCCCCAGAGACACTGCCTCGCTCCAGAGCTGCTCCTATTCTGCTTCTCTGTGGGATGCAGCGTGTCTGCCAGCTCCCCTTCCAGCTCTCCTTCCAGCTTCCCCAGGTTTGATTGCATGGAAGATCACTCAGGGGGAGATGGAGGAAGACAAGGAGCAGGAGTGTTCTTATGGCTGCTGACAGCCATGGGTTTTCATAGATAATTATTTTCCCCTCTTCTAAAAACAAACACTTTCAGAGTTTCTAAGTCCACCATGTAAACCCAACCATGTAGATTTCTTTAGCAGTCTTGTACCACCCTTCTGCTGGTGAACCTCCTGCCCTAGCTTAGTGTTACTGTATTGGAGGAAAGGTCCAGAACTCTGATGTCTTCTCTAAATGTCGCTTCAGCATATTCAGAGATGGTCTCTGCCACATTTGAGTTCTGGAAGTGGGATGGACAAATGAGGAGCAGGGAACAGGAATTGCTAGGGTGTTGAAATTACTCTGCTGTCCTTCCTTTTGTGGGAGACGGGTGTGTCTTTGGATGTGAAAGCCTCTAATTGCTCATGTTTAAGACTGCCAAATCCAGGAGTTAGGCTGGACTGTTTTAGGGAGAGCTGCTGCTACTTAACATTTACTGACTAGGTAATCTTTTGTCCTTCTGCTTTGAAACAAAACATAGAAAGATTGTATTCCCATGTTCAACAATGGTGAAGACAAATGTTCTTATGTGTAGACCCCAGTGCCATCTACCTGCTTAGCTCTTCAGATGCCTTTCTCTTCCTGATTGCACACGCCACACAGGTAAGCCACAGAATTGCTGAGGTTTGGGCAGTATCTGCATTCAAAAAACTAGCTGTAGCTTGCCATGGAGGACAAAACGCAGACCTGTACATGCCTTGTGATAGTCTTCTGCTCCAGCTATCCGCTGTCTTTACAACTCTGGGAGGAGAAGCTTCACTCTGGATGTCTGACCAATTTAATTTTAATTTTTCCCCCACTACTTTATGATCTCATTCAGGGTCCATTAATGTCAGCTGTACTCCACTTGTTTTTAGCCACTAGTAAGCCAGCAAGTTTTCTCCAGGCATGATTCAAAACAGGCACTGAAAAGCAGGATGTGTCTGAGTGTTTGTTTCCTTTATCACAAGAGCTCTGCCAGGGTTGGACCTTAGTGAGGTCTGTCACAAGTGTGGTGTGGGGTTACTGCTCCCTCTAAACTGTCTTTGACTGGAATTTTTGCCCATCACTGGCCCTGCTAGATGTGGCTGTTAAAGCCTAAGATTGCTGCTTTACTTCGTGGTCATTTTGCTGTGCTGCAGGGAAGTGTTGAGAGACCCTTCAGGGTGCTTTGGCCTCAGGCAGTTGGGTCACCCTGGTGACAAGCTGGCCCATGGCCTGAACAATATGTGCTCCCTGCTGGCTTGCACACCTTCTGAGCCATCTGCACACAGGGCTTGGAAAGATTGCTCTCCAGCCCTCTTCACCCTGAAGGATGGGCTAGTGTCTCTTTACCCCTGCATCATACTTGACTTGGTTTCTCAGTAGGGTAAATGGAAGGTGAAGTATGAGCTGGTCCACAGAGCTTTCTCCCCCACCTCAGATAAGAAAGCTCATTAATACAGTAAAAAAAAAAGTCTCCATTGTTACATGAGAGCTCAAGGTCAGGCTGGTAGTAGTAACTCATATTGCTTCTAAGGTCAGCCTAAGCCTTCTCTTTCTGACAAGCCACGATAGATTGATCATGGGGGGCCTTTACATTATTTTTTTTTCTTCTGAAATAGGCTTTGCTTCTCCTGACCCTGTTAATGATGTTTGATTGAGGTCATCCCAGCAAACCCTGAATCCTTCCCATTACCTTCCAGAAGGCCCGCCTTTATGCCAAGGCATTGTATGCTTGTTAAGAATTAAGCTTTGCTGATCTCTGCTGTAGCAAAGAAGCTGTCTTCACTGGAGAGGCAAGAAATATCTTGAATGCCATCTGTCAGTTAATGCTCTCATTAACACCTGAGTGACTCCCAACACCAAGCTGGTGCCTTTTTGCCAATTCAGAACTTAAAAGGTGCCAGCCCATAAGGTGAAATATCTTCAGTCCATGAAATTAATTCCATTATAAAACGTCTGTTCTGATAAGACCTAGATTTTTGTTGTTTTTTCTTTTAACTAGAGAGATCACAGAGGAAAAGTCGGTTCTCTAGTGTGCTATGAATTAGGTGCCCAAGAGATCTTTTTTCACTTAGCACTGAGTACCTCCTGAAAGCAACGCTTGTGCTGGGTGACTGAATGTATCTGAGTTCTCTTTCAGCTTTTAAAGCCTTTACTGGACAGAAGTATCACCTCTATTATTTCCCTTACTGGCTAACTCTGTAATAGGGACCTCAAGAGTAATGACATTTATGTTTAAATGGTCTTTGGTAAAAAGACTGAGCTCTCCCAGTCTTGTTTTCCATGTTCCTCCCTCATACAGCTCTTGGACAGGATTGGAAGAGCTCTGTTGTTGTCCCTGCTCTCTGTCATCCTCTGATTTTGTCAGGGTTCTTGGTGTTAATTTCAAGAACAATATACTGTCTGGGATTTGATGCAGGTCACACTTGCCTTTCTCCCAGCAGTTTTAGCTGAAGAGCATGCCAGTATTTATTCTTCCATCGCCTTTTGTAAATTAAATGAAACAAGAGACTTAAAACACTGTCAACATGATAGATATTTTAGCTAGTGGGTCCAGGCAATTATTTGGCATCTAAACTTCCCAAAGGCTTATTTTTGTGTGCCAGCAGTGTCCAAACATCGTTGGTAAATTTTTGTCTCAGGTATTTCAACTCCTTAACCTAATGTTTCCTTTAATCCAGTATTTGCTCCCATAGGAACAGAGATTTTGTGAGCAGTGGGTTTTAGGAGTTAGGGTTTTTTTTGTTTGGGTTTTTTTTTTTTTTTAGAGATGTGTTGTGGGCGGAGGGCTTGTAAAAAAAAAAAATTGGCAGCAGTAGACCAGATAGGGCAATGTGCTGTGACAGTGATTCCACACTTGGGCCATGGCATGCTGCCTGCAGGAAGTGCAGATTGACACAGGGACTCTCTTACTGAATCAGTGTTTGGTTTAGCTTTTGTTTGTTTGGCTTGATTTTGTTTACAGTTTTCCAGCCAAGATTTGATTTACTTTGGAGTCTTTAAAACTAAAAGCACAAATGACTCCACTTCCTTTGGGCATGAGGATAGGAAAAACAAGCATGCGTATATCTGCACACATAATTCCAGCCCCAATTTGCTCAGAAGGAATTTCACATTGAGTTGTGCTCCTCCAGGGTCCCTGTGGGCTTGGGGGTCTCTAGGTGCAGCTGTTCCCTGCCAGGCGTGCACACCAGAAGCTCCAACCAAATTTTTCCATATATCCTGTCCGCTCTGTGAAATTCTCACCCTCTCTTCCTGAGGTCTCCAAAGGAGCCCTCTAGGAAGCTGGGCACAGTGACGAGCACAGTGGCCAAGCTTCTTTTTTCTGACAGCAGAGCATGACCCCACTCGTTAAAGGCCGGGGCGATGGGAAGAGTGCCTCTCCTTTGAGCAGGGGAAAACACTGGGATAGCCAGGCCAGGGGGAGGAGTCCTGAGCTCCCCTCTGGTGTGGAGCACAGAAAACCTCCCTGTTTGGGAGGCAGCCGGGCAGCAGATGGCCAGGCTGCAGTGCTGAGCTGTCAGGGCTGGATCATTTCTCTGGCTGTTCTGGGCGCTGATACCCATGGTGGAGAGCAGCCCCTCCCTCAACTTGCTCCGTCTTCTTTATGCCCTGATTTTCTGCAGCTGCTGCTAAAGATCACAGGCAACTTGAGCTGCAGCCTCAGTGGTACTCTTGTGGATTGTCTGAGGCTGTTCCTCCCCTTTGACACAGATGTGCTAGGTCGTGTCCTTCCCTGTGCCCCAGTTTTCCCTTTGTATATGCAAGATACGATTAAAACTTTCAGCCACAGTTGCAACTCAGCTTTGACCTCCTTTCTAATCTTTGCAAAAAAAATTTAGGGACCTCTGACAGCAACCCTGTGGCTTCAGAGTGTAGCCAGGGATAAGACTAGGAATTGCACTGGGCTCTTGAAAAATCATCTGCATCCATGTGGGATGTACCAGGTAGATAAGCGTGTACTGTTCCACCACTGCTCCACCACAGCTGTCCAAATTGCTTTGCACATCGGGGGGGGCAACTGCAAAGCAAGGGATGTTTTGACAAGTGAGGAAAAGTTTATCTCAGTTTTATGAAGTATTAATGGTACTAGTGAAGTTGGCCTGGGAGAAGTTTTGGAGTTGCAAAATTCTTTGAGGTACCTTTTCTGATGTAGCTGATTTCTGTGGTAGTTTTCCTCGGTTAGTGAACTGTGTGGAAGCTGCCTGTGCTCTGCATCAGGAAGTGGTTGAGATGTGGTGAGAGCCGTGGCCCGTGGTCTCACACTTTGCTTGTAAATTGTTTCTAAGACTCCCAATTTACTTTTGGGTGAGGGATGGCTTTCCTTTGAAGACATGCCTTGAGACAGAACCTGCCCTTGTTCTAGTTCAATCTCTTTGGGAACGTTGCAGTTTGTAGAGAAATGAACACGACTGATCTAACAGTGCCTCCACTTGCTGAGTGTTTTTGCACGTCTCAGTGATGCTGAAAACCTCTGGAGAAGAGATAGATCTGTCTCCTCAGCTCAGTGATTTCCTTCCTGCCTTCTTCCCACTTACAAAAGAACTTTTGGGGGTTCTCAGCTGCAGCAGAGACTCTGTAGGACTTTCAAGTGCATTGCTGTCCTACTGCTGGGTTTGAAAGAAGGGTTTTTAACAAACTGAATCCAGGTAATTCTATTCTTGGATCCAGTCTCTCTGATCCTCGGGTTGGAATTTTGCAGCTAATTCTAAACAGTTATTCCTGGGCATTTCTGCTTTGCACAGAACCCCAGAGGAAGAGGATTGCTGTCCTCCCTGCAGATTTTCTTCTCCAAACCAAGAGACCTGTTTCAGACATGTTTTCAAAGGGAAATAACAGGAGATAGGAGAAGTGAAACTAACTGTGGGTGTGGCAGACAGGGTGAAGATGAGCACCCTACATTTGTTTGGAGAAAAGAGGTCCGTTCCCATTAAGAGGGAAAATATAAATTGGGTAAGATTGAGAGTGATTGGGAATGCCTTGAGACATCTGTTTCCCATCTCTGGTTCGCATTTCTATCCTTATTCAAAGTGACAAATGCACAGTAGCTGTCTTTGAAAATTGATGGGGGTAGGAACTCGAAAGTACTCTTAAGAACAGAGCTTGTAATGCACTGAACACCGGGTGGATGGCGGAAATTTCTAGTGTTAGCCACTTATGCGAAAGTCAAACTAAAACCAAATTGGTTAAATCAACAGAGCCAATCTCTAGGGGGAAAGAGAGTTACATAGGCAAAGATTTCAAATGATCTTCTGGAATTAAGTGGCTTCCTGGATCAGTTTTCTTTGAGAGCAGCCAAAATGATAGAGCAAGATAAGTGAACTCATGCAAGTGGTAAAAGTATCTGACCGATCCATGCTTTCCCAATTTCTTTTTTAGGTAGAAAGAGAAATAGGAGTAGATAAAACCCTTTTACTTTTGTGGTTTCTTCCTGGCAGTCCTTTTCATTCACTACTTATTCAGGATCCAAGGGAAACTGCTTTTTTAGTCCATTTTATTGGAAATAGCCAGAACCTCTCTATCAGATTTGAATGAAAATAATCTTCTGCTTTGAGCTCTGGCAGAGTTGAGGAACTGAACTTGTGGGGATGAAACTCAAATGCTCTCTGAGAGCTTAGAATCATTTGCCTTCTGCTTCTGGACTAAGCATCCAAATGCAAGTGATGCTTTCAGAAAAGAAGCCCTCATCACTGTTTCTGTTCTGGAAGAAAATCAAAGCTGCCTTTCTTTCTTTCTTTGTTTCCCCCCTTTTTTTTTTTGTTTTTGTTTTAATCTAATGGCTTATATAAATATCTGACATTGAAGATATGTGATCAAATACCACTCTTAAAAAGTCTGTAAAGGGAATAAATTATTGCCCCCTTTCCCAAATCGAAGTCTTTGCTGGAAGTAAGGTCTTTGAGTATTTGAAAAAGACAATGCAGAAATACACAGCTACTTCAGCTAGGTGTACTGTGTACTCAATATCTCACTTTCAAAAGGATGGTTACTGTACTTTTCACCCTAAAATTACTACTTGAGGTAGTTCTGGGGCATTTCATAAAATGTAAGTCCTCCCTTTCAGACTGAGCTTTGTCAGCATAGGGGGCTGTTTCAAGTTATAATTTTATGCTTGCTGATATTAGTGAAACAATGGTACTTGGGACCACTGCTGCTTTGCTGGTGTCATGCAGATGGAGCAAACTCCAGGTTGCAGAGGGCAGTAGGTCCAGGCACACTCCAGCATCTGTTGTTAAATACGACAGAGGGCTGGTAACAGTCCTGGGGCGAGATAAGATATCTTGGGGTGGTCAGCTTGCATTTGACATCAGAAAGAAGCAGTCTGGTGAGGAGTGATCTGCAGGGTGATCTGCACTTCTCTCTGCTCAAGGAGGAAGGGAAATGCTGCCAGGTGGACATGGCTTGAGGCATCTGTTCCTTCATTCTTGCAGTCACTGTCCGGTGATGGTCCTTGCAAAGAAGTCCAGTCTTTACCAAATGTGTGAAGACCCCTGTCTAATAGCTAACTTGTTGTTGACTTTTAATGATCTTTCTTCAGCTGGATCACACTCCTCCACCTCTTTGTTAAAATATAATAGCTTTTGTAGAAGTTAGCAATTTCTCAGGGAAATGCAATTCTGTAGTGCTGGCGCCGTTCCATTAATCATATAGAGTAATCTGCTTGTGCCAAAAACCTATCAAGTGGAGCTGCCTTTTTGAGAGCTGGTGGGAATGTGTACCCAGTGGTGTTCTTGCTGGCATATGGACTTCCCTTGTGTGCAAGAATGGCTGGGGCATGGGGGGGGGTCCCATTTTACTGTGCTCAGGGTACACAACTTGAGCAGCCTGAGCAAGCCTGGCAACTCTCAGGACTCAAAGTCATATGGGCAGATCTTCAGGAAGTTTTATATTTAGGGACATGGCCCCTATTCATTCCTTTCCCTGAAATTTGGAGCATTCAGAATAAAGGCTTCAGTCTCAGTGAAACAGGGACAGTTCTTTTAGCCTTAAGCTCCATCAGTGATCTTATACTTGTCAGATGGGGTCATTCACTCTCAGTGCTAGATGAGGGTAAGAAATATCTGCTTCCTTGGGTTTTGTGATGAAACTGCTGGCAGTGAAAGTAGTGATGTGACCCAGCTAGCAAATAAGAAAGATCATTTTAATAGAAATGTTTATGAAGAGCTCAGATACTCAGCATGATCATTGGGAAGAGTACAGAGCGGGGAGTCCTCTGTACTGACTCCTTTTTGGGGAGGTGCACTTGGAGGCCAGGGACCATGGCAGGAATATGGGAAGCATACAGCAGCAAAGTGGGGAGGAAGTGATCAGCTATGCAAAGTCTCAAGCCACTGAACCCAGGGCATGGAAGACTTCATTAGAAGTAGAGAGGAGCAGGGCTTGGCAATGACAGATGTGAGGGGCGAAGGGAAATCTGAAGAAAACAGTCTCCACATCAAATGGGAAGAGTTGGAAAGGAAGCAGACTCATAAATTTTGTTGCATTCCATTTTAGTTAAGGCTGTTGCTGCTAGCACAAGGCACTTCCCACTGGGATGGAAAGGGTGGCTACCATGTATGGCTCTTTCTGCTTAGATAGAAATAACAGTCTATATACTGTTGTTGTATACTAATAACAGTCTGTGAATTAAGTTGTATAACGTGACATCCCATAGTGTTGCAATGAGATTTCTGTGCTTTGGGAATGTGAATGCTGGAGCTGCCCCCAACCATAGTTTTCCTTCAGCTGCACTGTGTCCCTGCATTGTGCTTGTTGCAGTTGGTGCTCCAGGTGCTTCTGGACACAGCCAACTACATTAAGAGTATGTGACTTCTTCCTTGGTTAGATCCCAGACGTTTCACAGCTACCTGGAGGACATCATCAACTACCGCTGGGAGCTGGAGGAAGGGAAGCCCAACCCTTTGCGGGAGTGCAGTTTCCAGGAGCTGCCCCTGCGCACGCGGGTGGAGATCCTGCACCGCCTCTGCGATTACCGCCTCGACGCCGACGATGTCTTCGACCTCCTCAAGGTGCTTTGGGCAGCAGGCGTGAGGGAAACTGTGGCCACTACAGCTGGGTCAGATCAGAATCTTCCTGGGATGAGAAGGGGACACAGTGGGTCAGCAGCTCCCTTTGCCCTTCTCTGCCTTGCCCTGGCTTGCTCAGGACTTAGGCCCTTGTCTTGTGGGGATATATTCATAACATGGGAGTTGCTAAGGAAATTGGCTTCATTGGCTTCTCTTTCTGCAAAGAGTGAGTTTGGAGATGCTTTAATGGTAATGGCAGGGCTGTGAGAGCTGAGACTGCTGCCTTGCTGAGGGATGCTGTGAGATGAAAGGATGAGGATGAGGTATTCTGGGGGAGCTGGGGGAGGGCAGAGGAGGGGAGGGGGGAGGGAGCTTCTCAGAGCTGTGCGTGACTGCCGCCAGCACTAATTAGACCTTCCCTGTCAGGAGCACCAGAGATGAAATGTTAAAACGAGAGAGGCCATTCAAATTAGAGATGCCAATCTAAATCCCTCCCTGGACAGAGAGTGAACGACGCCTTCCCCCTGGAGTAACATTTTCCCAGCTTGGCCGGGAGGAGCAGCTGTACTGCTGCTGTGGCATGGTGGAAGGGAAGGGAGGGAAGTGTTTACAGAGGGGGTGTCATCATGTTTTGTGTGACAATGTGGCCGCTCTTCAACTTGTCACCGTCTGGCGGGGGGCTCCTGGTGGGCGCAGGGCTTGGACGCCGACAGCCTCCGCGTGGAGCCGCTGGGCGAGGACAGCAGCGGCGCCCTGTACTGGTACTTCTACGGCACGAGGATGTACAAGGAGGACCCGGTGCAGGGCAAAACCAACGGAGAGCTGGCTCCAGACAGGTAACAGCCCACGCTGACACCCCCTCCCGTGTCTGGGGGAGCCTGGCTGGAGGGGGCTCCGCCTGACTGCTGTTGCACGGGGGGGAGCAGGGGCTGCAGAGGGGCAGAGCGGAGTTGCCAAGCAGGCTGGGAGCTGCCCCGCGCCATGCATTGTGTCACAGGCGGCCTGCAGCCTTTGTGGCACCGGCAGAGCCTGCTGTGGGAGCGATGCTGCCTGCCCCACCGCATTCTTGCCTGTCTGCCCCGCACCGTGCCGTGCCGGCGGCTCCCAGATCAGGCTCCCAGCCAGTGGGAATCCCTCCTCTCCCCTCCCTGTTGTGTTGCTGCTCTGATTTAATCCCTCCTTTGGTTGGGCTCCTAGCAGCTGTTCTGATTTCCGTGCCCTTCTCCCCATCCTGCCAGCCTCGGTTCCCTTGCTCGGTGGATATTTCATGCTGGTTTTGCTCTTTTTCAGGGGATGTGGTGGGCAGACGAGCACCCCAAATGTTCCTGGGAAAACAGGCAAGAGACGAGGGCGACCTCCAAAGCGGAAAAAACTACTGGAAGAAAATTTGCTGAGGTGTGGAAGGGTTGGTTCTTCCTTCAACAGACATAAAATACATATATTCCCAGAGGGAAGTATAATGTATTTCTGGGGTTCCCCCAATAACTATGTATATACCATGCAGCCATTTAAATGCAACTCAAAAGTGAAGCAAGCTCAGACTTGGTGGATGCTTTGATCACTCTCCAAAGCAAATTCTGACTGGGCTGGAAGTTTGGTGAAACAGTGGGCATCACTCTTCCAACCACCTCACTTCAAATGCAGTTCCACCATGTGGTGCTAGGGAATTTGCTCTTGATAAAGAATACTTTCATTGTGCGGCTTTAAGCCAGAAGTCTTGGCCACCTAAGTCCATGTAGATTTTGGGATACTTCCCATAAGAGCTAAGATACTGTACTTGACCAACTTCATCCTGCACCCTTCACTTAGAGAAACTTTACGAAACTATGATAAATATATATTTGAAAATAGATATCAAATGTGTGTTCTGCAGTGTTCTTTTCATGGTTTTGCTCTGCACTGAATAGTTGTGGTGCTTCCTATTCTTCTCCTCTGAAACAGCTGTGTTTCAGTGAAGTTATGTACTTATTGTATCACTCCTTCTCTTTGTTTTTTGGTAGGGAGAAGGCAGAAGAAAACTTGCTTATCCACGAGACTCAGCTAAGAAATGGTAAAGAGATTTTGCAGTATCAGGGTTGATACCACCACCAGCTCTTCATTTATCAAAAACCAGAGGGATGCCTGAGGGACAACTCAGCTTTTCTCAGGAGAGTCTTTTTGCTGGTGGTTGGGGCCAAGTTTGGAAGGAGGGGTTTGTGTTAGACTGCCTGGCAGCTGGGAGCCTGGGCACCTGCAGGCTTCTTAATTTATCATGGCTTAGTTGGGCATGAAGAAACCTAAGCGACTGGGATATGCTAGAATTTGAGGGCTCATCTAAAAAAGCTGGCTGTGAATTGTCCTCAGTCTTCCAGGGGTGAGGTAAAAACATTCCCCTCTTGTTAGCAGGTGTGTTTTTTCAGATGGGGAAGAGAGTGGAGTCAGTGATGCTAAGATAGGGAAGGAATAACTTTTTTGATCCTCTCACTTTTCCTTCCTCATGACCATTGGGTGGCTGAGAGATAAAGCATTTCTTGGGGGTACCCAGCTAAGGGTTAATGAGGCAAAAAGTGAGTTAGCAACATGATGTGAAAGTGACTTCAAGGGAACTGGGACTCATTTGTCATACATGTGTATCCACTGGCTTCCACAAAACACAGGGACTCAGCCTGCCTGTTGCCTCACAATAAAAGGCAAGGGTGGCATTGTCTTTCCCATGCCTCCTTCCCTTTGCCCTTTGTCTTCAGATTTCCTGGCCGCTGCTCCTGGGGGCTTTATCAGATCATTGTCTTCCAGCAAATTGTGTCACTTCAGCTGCAGAGTAATCTTCTGCTGGCACAAAGCAGTGCCTTAGTCCTGTTTGCTCTTGAAATGAGTTGTCCGTGGGCAGCTGGCAAGGGAATGAGGAGGAAGGATGCAGGCTTTGGGAGCAGGATGCAGGTAAACTCCCTGCTGCAGGTAGGCAAGGATGGATTTGTGTAGCCAGAGCAGCAGAACCAGCACGTGGCTGGACCTTTGCTGTCTCAGTTACCAGTCCCCAGTGCATTCAGAGCTGAAACTCTGTGCTACTGCCACAGCACCCCAGGCACTTGACAGAGGGATAGGTGCTTGAGGCAGCCTGCAGATTTTCAGTCTTCCTAGGACACCCTGACAGCTTGCACATTGGAGCCACTCGTAGCTCAGATCCACAAAGGACCCAGAGTCAGGGTTAGAATTTTTAGTTCTTTATATTTTTCATTGTTAGTTTGCTTGAAAATGTGATCAGAAGGTGCATCTGCCATTGGTGCTGATGACCATTGCTTTTTTTCTGGGAGCCAGTGGTTAGCCCTAGAAAAGTCCAGAGGGAGCTGAGAACCCCTTGGCTTGAAGGTGTTTGATCCAAGACTTTCCTCACTAAAAAAAAAAGAGGCCACAGCCTTTTTCTACTTAGAGAGCATCCCGGGGCAAAAGCATACAAGTTGCAACCCTGCTCTGTGTAAACATTTGTGAGCAGGAACCACATTCCCCATCTCCAGGTGGGTGTTCCAACCACAATGCAAGAGAGCCCTTCCTTCACAATTAATATTCAAATGTTTCACACAAGGTGGAACAGCTCTCAAAGTGTCTTGGTGGTTGGGACATGCTTCAGAGCAGTGGGTGATCTGCTTCAATCCTACTCTGGATCGAGCGGGGATGGCATGTGAACTTTCGGAACTTCTCCCTCATCTGGCAGCCTGATGAACCCTGTCCTTCGCTTCCTCTTCTACTCTTTCAAGTGCCTGCAAACAAAATATTTCATTTGCAGGGAGCAGAAGGATTTTTTTTTTCATTGCAGAAATGGTTTGCAGTGTTTTTCAAGAAAAAAAAAAGCTTATTTCAAATTACATTATTTTTTGATGGCTTTATTCTACTGCCAGACTAAATCAGGCATTTGCAGTTCCCTATGTCCTGCTCTGGCTGACAGCCACCATTGCAAGAAACAAATTAAATTCTTTTTTCCAGTCTGCAATAACTGGAATGTGTGCTTGCTAGAAGGATGTCACACTACCTGTGTGTTGCAATGTGCCATCATTATTTCTTCACCTGTGTGCTTCCTCTCTTTCTTGACATCACTCTCAGAGGTAGCAGTGCTTCTGGTGCATGAGGAGAGCTTTGGGTCTGTAGCAAATAGAATGATTTCTGTAACAGGGGCCACTGCCAGTGTCTTTTGCTGTTCCTGAGCCCTGAGGAGAGAAGGGATAGAGAGGAGCTGTTGGTCATAACTGCTGTGGAGATAACATCCTTTCATGTTTTTGAAGGGTCCCAGGGGCCTGGCCGTGGGACATGGTGGTTGCTGTGCCAGACGGAAGAGGAGTGGAGGCAGGTCACAGAGAGCTTCAGAGAGAGGACTTCCCTTAGAGAGAGGCAGCTCTACAAACTCTTGAGTGAAGACTTCCTGCCAGAGATCTGCAACATGATTGCGCAGAAGGTGAGGAGACATGACATCCTGTTTACCTCTCTTTGACCACTTCCAAGAGCATGGACGCTTGCTGAGTGAAGGAGAGCTCAATCCAAGCAGCCTGTCACCCTGTTCTGCTCCCTGCAACTACAGCCTGCAAGTGCCATGGATGTGGGGGCTGTTGAGTTTGTGGATGGGGGGAATACTTTCCCCCGCGCTGTGGCAGTGCTGGAGTCGGTGCTCAAGGTTCTGGTTTGTGGTTGCACAGCAGTGTAGGGAGGATGGCTGAAGCGGTTACTGTCTTCAGCCGTGCTCTGTGACCCGTTCCTGCTAGCAGGGCATCTCTGTGCTTTTCAACTGCTGTGGTTTACAGCCTGGCTTTCCTATGCATACTGCCTGTGTTTCCACTTTCACTGCTGTCTCTCTGCTGGCACTGGCTGCTGAGCTGTCCTAGTAAAGTTTTCTTTGAGCCCCAGAACTCTGAAGGATTGAACAGCTGAATGTTTTCAGGTGGGACAGATCTGGAAAGGGATTCCTCATCTAGATGGCTTTATAGAACAGGCTCCGCAGTCAGCGTGATGTTCTTGGATTGAGTTCAGTTTGCTTGTTTGCTACTCTTGTAAAGCTAATAGGGATTTCATGGTCTCTTCTAGCCCTCAGTTTCTCCTGCCAGTGTCACTGATGTGCCCTAATTTCCTCCACTCTCTTTTTCCTTCCCTCAATTCTCAACCCTGTTTCAGGAGAAGCGTCTGCAGCGGACAGAGTTTTCTCCCAGGTGGATGTCTGACCATCAGCCCATCAAACCAATCAAGCAGGAGGTGAGGGGGGGTGCGAGGGGGAGGACGAAGGAGGGAGGCGAGAGCAGATGCCTCCTGGGGGAAAAAATAAACCGCAGCATCGCTATTCAGTGGGAAGGAGTCGCTTGAAAGTGACTGTGCTGAAAGAGAGATGGGTGGTAATGCCTGTCAAAGGCAGGCTGACACCCAGGGTTTCTATGGCGAGCAGGGAGGTGCTGCCCTCTGCATCGCAGAGGTAACCGGCCTCACCGCAGAGCCCGCTGCAGCTGCATATGGAAATCTGCACTCAGTCTGGGGAATTCCACTTCAATGAAAGTGCTGGCACATTCGAGGCAGTTCAAAGAAAAGTTGAAGAAGGATGAGAGGGCTAGAAGAACTGGCTCACAAAGGGAAATGACAGAAATTCAGCCAAGGGGAAAACGTGAGGCTGCAAACTCATGAGGGTGTAGATAGTGCTGAGGGAGAGAATGACTGATGCAGTATGGAGCTGAGCTAGGAGGGGGTCAGCTGGAAATGGAAGTCACAATTTAGGCTGCTTAAAGAAATGCTTAGCAAACTGCAGCCTTATGGGCTCAAACAGCATTTTCCGTGCCTCCTCACCCTCATCTCCTCTCCACCCCATCAGTGCAACAGCACTTCTGCTGCTTGAGGGTCTGTGCAGTGAACCAGACCCAGGAAAATGACTGGAGTTAAATATAACCTTTTTCTTTGGTCGGGGTTATTTTTAACGTAGATCAGTTTTCCGATCCAGTTCACCACACAGCCCCTAACAGGCACGCCAGCACAGGCAGGGACATGGGCTGTGGAGATGGGGAGTTTTTGGATTGGCAACTGCTACCTAGAGCAATCGGTCAGACAATGCAGGATTAGCTCTGGAGGAAAAATTGTCTCAATTATATCAGGTTGGAGCATAATCTCTCACTGTAAATGTAATGGAAATGTATGACAAACCTGGTTTTTTGTCATACACTGGGAAATTAAGCTGCTGTGTGAGCCGGAGTCAGGGGTTCCCCAAAACAAAGGAGAAAGTACAGTTCCCCCTGCAATAAATGCAATTACTTAAAACAGATAAATGAAAGGAAGGAAGAATCTCTCATGCTGCAGATAAAAGCCTGCCAAGAGGAAAATAAGACCCCAGCGATGGTCAGTTTGGGGCCAAAACTTCTCTCTGCAAAGCCTACCGTGCAGGAAGCACAGGGACACATGTTTGTTCACAGGCAGCAGAAATCCCAGAGGAGGAGGGGAGTGGGAAACACATGGAGCCTGAATGATGCTAATCAGTACCGCAGGTGCTCCAGGTCTGTGGCAGCAGAGGGCTGTTAATTGCCGCCTGTGGGCCAGTGAAACGTTTCCAGTGAGCAGGGGGCCCTCCTGGCACCCTCTGGTGCTGGGACACGGGGAGCCAGCCAGCACCACAGCAGTGATGCTCACGCTGCTCCCCAGCAGTGTGGGGCAGCCAGGGAAGGTGCCAGCATGTCTGATGGTGGCTTGTTCTTCAAGCCAGGGTGGGCAGCTGGTGAGTCTGAAGGAAGAAAGTTCAGCCTGGTGCAGGTGACCCCTTTCTCCTGGCTGCTGCTTGAGTTGGAGATGTAACACCACCATGGGCTCCTGATCCTGCAGGGGGATTTCTCAACAGGTGGTTCAGATTAGCTCCTCATTAAGAGCTGCCTGAGCAGCACCCTCATTAGGAGAGTGCTGCGGAAACCTGAGTGCGGAAGGTTTGGCAGACGAGGGGCCAGGGCACTCAGGGCATCTGCGCCTTCTGGCCTTCTGCCCCTGAAGTCTGATACCCACAGTCTGGGGAGCAAAGCTAAAGGCAGGAGTTTGGCCCTTCCAGGGTCCCAGGGCCAGGGGACAGCAGTGATGTTGTGTCTTGGAGTGCTCTCTGCCGGAGGGAAGGAGGCGGTGATGCCTTGGTCACAGCGGTTTTTGTCCTCCGAGTGGGGAGGAAGCTGGAGAAGCGTCCTTTTGCCACCTCTGTGGACAGGAAGGAAGTTTAACTCATGTTTGGTTCTTGCTTTTGTCATTCCAATAAGCGTCTGCTTCCACCCATCCAGTAGGAGTTTATTGGTTTGTGTTTGTGTATTTTTTTTTTAACCCTGAGTTGAGCACACTCATCCCCAATGGACTTAGGATATACCAGGCAGAGAGTCCCTTGAAAATCAACTTGTTTCTGTGTCTGAAGTGTCTCAAAGAGCCCATGCAGCATTGTTGCTGCCCTGCAAGTGCTGCAGGGAGTAAATGTAGTTATGGGTGTCCACTGCTATCCTTGGGGCTCACTATACCATGTTTGTGGTTACTGCTTTTCCCTTTGCTTTCTAGATCTGTTACGTTGACATCCTCTCCTTTGTTTTTAAAAGTGCTTTGTTGATGTTGTATTTGTGGTGGGTTGATCTGGAGCATGCTGTGGATCCTGTGTCATGCCATTAAACCATAGGGTGCTGAGTGTGCCCAGCAGGCTTGGAGACATCCTGGTTTGAGCACTGCAGCTTGGATGTTATGTTCCTGTTTCTATAGGACATGATGGTGGAAGTTGTATTAATCCAGGGAAAGGGAAGGTCTCACCCAACAATCAAAGAAATTGTAATGCCAGGCTGGCTTACATCTACTGGTTTGAGAATGCAAAGGCTGATGGTCACATCCTCATTAAAATATCAAGTTTGGTGGTTGGTTCTTGCTCACCTCTTTCTCTTAGTGCAGAGCCTGACTCTTTTGGTTCCTATTGCTATTTAAAGATGTATCAAGAAATTCAGAGGAAAACTGTGTGACAGTGGTCAGGATCAGGTCTGAAAGGAAGTTGTTTGCAGCACATGAGTAACAAATCAGATGGCAGAGCTTTTGAGAAAGGGCTATATAAAAGAATCAAAAGTGGAAATGTAGAACCCAATTCTCTAGGTACTCTAGGACCATGTCATAGTACAATCCTGAGCACCCTGGTGTTTGGATATTGATCAGGGAGGAAAGGTCTGAGAGACAACTGGAATAATTATTTCAGGGAATTGAAAGGATTGTTTTATAAGAAAACATTTAATCTAACTAATGGGGGAGTGTTGTGGAAGTGTCCAAGGAAGCCCATAAGGTAAAGGCTCCAATGTGACTGAAGAAAAGGGGAATTTATGTTCACCCAGAAGAGCATAACTAGGAATAAAAGGATGGAATGAGGGGTTGAGAAACAAAATTTAAACTGATTGTGAGGAGAAGCTGGCTCATCTAAAGGCCCCTGAACTCACAAAATGATTTTCCTAGGAAAGAGATAAACAAAGTGAAGTAATAACATTTTGACAGACATAAAATGGAAAAGAAGAGAATGGTTCCGTCATGGTGAAATGAAACTCTGGGTTTCACCTTAAAGGATCAGCACAGAATGGGTGGTTCTTATTGCCCAGTCTGTCCCTAAATGCAGGATATGTTCCTAATTTTGTTGACAGTCCCATGACCTTCTCTTGGATACTTCTGTGTGACTGTTGGTGGTTGAAGCATAACTCTCTTAACGTATTGTTTCTGCTGGAGAGATGCATAGTGCTCATCTACAGGGACCTGGAGTGGGAGTTTGTAGGGCAGCACAGGCCTGTGTAGGGGAGGGGGAGGCAGTGGAGGAATGAATGTACAGTGAAGCCAGACAACATTTCTAGGTGTTCATCCAAACAGCCCCAAGTTCCATTCCTGGGCAATGAAAAAAGGACAAAATAGTAATCGTGGTGCCATTTTTTTTTTTTTTTTTCCCTGGGGATTAATAATGGGCCTGGAGAAGTTGATGGTCTGAGCAGCAGCCAACGGACCCCAGCTGATTGCTAATCCTCAGGAAATGCCTTCTGCCTAAGTGGTGGTTGCTGGTTATTCCCTGAAAATGAAGCTGGAGCAAACTGTGTGTACATTCTTCTTTCCTGGCTGAGATTCCCTGCTGATAAGGCACGCATATCTTGGTCACAGGGGTAGGAGCAGCTGGTGGATGACTGATATATTTATCTTATAATTAAATTAAGGTACTAAAGATAATTCCACACTTCATATACATACCTCATACTTTTTTGGAGAAATAGGAGCAGGCAGTCCCTGGTCTGGGAAGCCTGCAGTCTGAAGTAGGATCAAACACAGACTTGCAGCCTGCTGGCAGTGGGGAGGTGAGAAAGTGGGGCAATAAAGAGCCAGGTGTCCTTGAATGAGAGAGCTGGTTTTGGGACCCAGCAGGAAAACTGTCCAAACAAACGAGAGCCAGTTCAGGGGAGATTAGCACACAGAAATTTTCAACAGGGAAGGAAAACATTCCTAATGATACCTTGATGCAAGGCTGTACCAGATGCTTTTCCTATTGAACTATTCTGTGTTTTGCAGCAGAGACAGGTTTGGCAAAGTAGTTCTTTCTTCTCACACTTGCAGTCAGAGCTCTGCTAGCTGGAAGAGGTAGAGGTGTTGTGTAAGGGTGTCAACAGCCTGAATCCTATGCCCAGAAGGGAAATGCGCACGGTGCATCCTTGGCAGAATGGAAGCTTGGCTAACCCATCACTCTCCTTCCATTGTCCTTGTGTTAGTAGGATTTCATTGCTTGACAAATAACTTCCCTTTCCATGTTGCTTTTCATCTAGGAAATCATTCATACAAATCCTTTTTTCCCTTTTTTTTTCTCCTCACAGTCATTCATTGTCGGTGTGCTTTAATATTTCCTCAAAGTAAACCTGCCTCTGCTGGGTTTTCAATAAGTCAGTGCATTACAATTTTTGGTGCATCATTCTGTTGCAGGTAACCCCGAATGTGCTGAGCTCAATGGAGAAGCAGAGGCGCAGAGAGGAAGAGGAGGAGCGCCAGATCCTTATAGCAGTGCAGAAGAGGGAGCAGGAGCAGCTGCTAAAGGAGGAGAGGAAGAGGGAGATGGAGGAGAAGGTCAAAGCAGTGGAAGGTAACGTGTGGCCAGTGTGGAGCAGGACTGGAAACCTTCAAAAATCAAGACTGAGATCTTGCATTAAAGTCTGCCATTTGCATTCCTCCCCTGCCAGACTTGCTAATGAGAATCTTTTCTTGCACTTACCTCTGATAAATTGATCTGACTGTAGTTTCTTTTTTTTGTCTGTCCTCTCAGTGTTGGTGGTTGTTCTCTAAGACACCTTTAGACTGTGTTGTCTTCTTGAAATCGTACTAATTTTTTCCTTGGCCCAATTGTCCATTTTTTTCTCTTGCTATTCATGTTGTTTCTCTGCTCTGTCTCCCCACCTGCCTCATTGTGATTTCTGTGTGCAGGATGAGCTGGCTTTGCTCTCACTGGATAGCATTTGGTTCTTTTGGCCCGATGCATGATGAAAGAAGAATTCCCTTTGAGGAGAAAGGGAATGAGATAACATGGCATAACAAGAGTAGTGTTTTTATATTGCTACTGGCCTTATCAGTTGGAGAACTAAAGATGAAGGGAACAGGCTACACAGAGCCTCATAAGTGGCAATTTCAAGTGTTGGTCTAATGTTTGTGGTTATGAATTAAATGTTGATTTAAGCTGCTCTGGAGCAAGCAGCCATGTTGTGTTTAATACATGAGATCAAGGCACAGACAGCAGGCAGTCAGCCAGTACATATAGGTGTGGGTGTCAGAGCAAGCTCATTTCTGACCACCTTCTCTCTGTTGGCCTCCCTTTTGGGTAATTGCTTTAGCTGCTGCTTTAGCCACAGTGACTGGCTGGGCTGTTGTAGTTCTATAGAAAGGCTGAACATCCTTAGAAAATTCTGGAAATGTGGGGCAGTATCAGAGTCCCAAAGTATCAGAATTAGAAAAGGGGGAAAAAAAACAACTGAGTTCATGCAAACCTTGTAAACTTTCCAAAATGAAACAGTTTGCTACCAGATGTTTGGTAGGAGGCCAGATGTTATCTAAGAATAGCTTCTTTTACCTGCTTTCCTTTCTAACCTTTAGAAAAACCAATTACTTCCCGGGCCTTTGTGTATTCTTGGTTGCTAGCCCTAGCTAATCAGGTGCTTTAAACTGAGACTCATCCAGCTTCCATATCTGCCACAGATATGTTTCCTTTGGCAAATTGCATATTCTCTGTGGTTTAATGCTTCATCTCTATAGACAAAATTAGTTTTGAAGTTCCACAAGAGCTGCAAAGATGAATGTTCCTGTAAAATAGTTTTGGTTTTGTATAAGACACTTCCTTTTCTGGGTAGATGCAATAATTACATCGTCAGATTCAAAGGTGCCAGAGCCATGCAAGGAAACTGAATGAAATGAAATTGGGCAGTAACCTCTTTTAAGCCAAGTTAGTGTATACTGATGTTCTTATTGGCAGAGGTGCTTTAATTTTGTTTTGTGCAGTTTCTTTCAGTTAGTTTAAACTCTTCCCTAGTCCATTTAGGCTTAGTCATGAGAAGTCTCCTTTTAAGCTGGTGAAAAAGCTGTTTGCAAAGGTTATGTTGACTGGTTCAGTTAAATCACTGCAATATTTTTTATCCCTAGAACCAACAGCTACCCAGGTAAAATAGCCTTCTTAATGACTTTTTTCTTAGTGCCAAGCATACCACCACTAGCATTTGCTGTCATGATAGTTCTTATGATGGAGAGGAAGCGATTTGAAAATTGCATCATTTGTTTTACCTGGTTCCAACTTGTTCAAACTGGACATCCAACAGAGGAATTTTAGAGTAACTAAGATTTTCTTCTAATTTTCAGCCTGTTTGGACTATAATACTAATTTTATATAGCCTTCTGTAGAGGAGAGATGTGAAATAGCTTCTCTGTGATGAATTTCACCTTCTTCTAGTTTTGGATGCTATTCCTGTTTTTACATCACATTGCTGTTTCCAGCCTGAGCTTACACTTCCCCAACTCCAACTCACCCCCAGGTAGCAAGTTTCCTGCTGGGCCCATCTGTACTCTCCTCCATTTCTAAGTTAAGGCAGCTTTCTAGATTTCTACCACAACAGCAGGTTAGAGTTTCTCAGTTCTCTGTTCAGATGCTACTTCAACACAATCTCTCACATATGACATTCTAGCTGGTTGAGGTACTTTTTAGGGAGTTATTTAGATTTTGAAAGCTGCTGGGTAGCACTCAACCCAGGCCAACAGTATGACAATGAGTTCTGCCCAGGATCTTGAACACACTGTGCTAATCACTAGCTGTGGTAGAGGCTCCTGCTATTAATCCTAAGTGAGATCTGGTACCACAGTAGTACTCCTTGATCCTGTCAGTTTACCAGGCCAGATCCTTGGGCAGATGTTGGTGGATTTCTAAAATCTACATGATCTTTACCTCTGGGCTGCTGTTGTCATGAGATTTTTCCATTTGCTGCCCAAATAATCACTTCATATTCTCCTCAGCTTTTTTTCACTTAGGCATCCATTGCAATGCCATCTTAAAGATTGCTAATTTCATTAAAGAAGCATGAATTCTGAACAGTTCTTGGACAGACTCAGATATTCTCCATTACCTGAAATTGGGTGTTGGACTTTTGGTCATGCAGTTCTCTTATATTCTGTAGGACGCTTTAGATGCAAGTCCTATAATCCCGACTTCAGTGCTACCCTGAGTCTTCCAACAGGAAATTTGGGCTTTCTTTTACCAGTCTTTGACATATCTGCCAATGGATGTCCCTACAAAAGCTCACCTTGTAGCTATTGCTATTTTCTTGTGCTCTCAAGCCCCATCTCAAATTCATTTTCAGCTGACAGAGTAGGATTTTCATAAATATTTTTCTACCAGAGCTGGTACCTCTTGAGTAGCTGGTATTTTCCAAAGGTAGAGCCTCTGCTAGAGTGTGTTAGCCAAGTGTCCCTCATCTCTCTCTCACTCTGGGTGTTCCCTGATGTGGCCTGTTCCTGTGACATCTCTCCCTGAACATTACTTGCTCAGAATTCTGCTCCTACAGAAGGTTGGTCCAACCGCAGGTGTTTCGCAAGTCAAATGAATTCAGATTTCCTATAAGAGAAAGGAAATGAGGTTTATAAAAGCCCATAAACTTCCTATTATGAAGCAATCTGTTAGCCAGCTGTCTTGTTGCAAACCACAAGTTATATTACAGCATTGCTTCTTCCCTTGTCTCACTTCTTTAAACAAAAGCTGTCCCAGTGGCCCTCATGTGTGGCAACTTGCTCCTCTGACTGCTGGCCAGGAAGACCTACCTGAGCAATCTTCCCAAAGGCATCCATGGAGGATAACAATGACCCCAGTTACTCATTGTCACCCAGCTGGTAGAACTTCCCTAGGCACTGCTCTTCATCCCTTTCAGTGCAAAGGCAGCTGCCTCAAGTTCACCTGCCTGAGGTGAAGCTCCTAAAGGAAGATAAGAACAAGCCAGCTCTTTCTACAGTGCTGAACTATGCCTAGGGCTGAGTGTTGAACTTCCCTCTTTGTGCCACTGCACTTATAGAAGTTGCCTGAGGCAGCATCTGTCACAGTGGTACTTTCAAAATCGTGATTGTAACCAAGGGAAGATGATGAGGAGTGTTCATGGTGCACTGTATTCTCACCTCACCTGCTCCTGTGCTGTTGCTGCTTCTGCTGAAAGAACAAGACCATTTCCCTGAAATTCTTGAGAGCGACAGGAGTACTTTCCATTTCCCTGCAAGATGTGGGCAAGGACTGCTAAATGGTTTTTCATCTCTTCCCACTGCAGAACGAGCCAGGAGGAGGAAACTTCGTGAGGAGCGGGCCTGGCTGCTGGCACAAGGGAAGGAGCTCCCCCCTGAGCTTTCCCACTTGGATCCCAGCTCCCCTGCCAGGGAAGAGCGAAGGACCAAGGATATGTGAGTACACAATGGGACACTGCAGCACACAAGTGTACTGAAGGAGTAAGTGTGTGAGGAGAGGAGTGTGATCATCCACAGAAATGCATGGGGAGAAGTGAGGTTGGACAGTGAGCTGAGAAACATCTGGGTTTGGGCCACATGAGAGGAGTGTTTGTGATGAGGCCTATTTGCCAGCTTCATGGCACTGCATGGGTGGAAGTACAGAGCATGTCCTATCGGTCCTCAGTCTGCATATTCACTGTGATGCTTCTTATTACAGCTTTGAACTGGATGATGAGTTCACAGCCATGTACAAAGGTTAGTCCCACCCCAGCTTTCTCAAAGTGAAATATTTCTCTGTGTATGTGAGTGTAACCATTCACCTTTCTCTTGCTACTGGCAGTTCTGGATGTGGTCAAGGCTCACAAGGACTCCTGGCCCTTCTTGGAGCCTGTTGACGAGTCGTATGCTCCCAACTACTACCAGATCATTAAGGTATGGAAAGTGGCCCACCATCTTGACTGATGCACTTTGTTGACTGGCATGAAGTTTTTTGGAAGTGTTCTGAAGTTTTATTTGCTATGTTACTGTCACAGTCGATCTCCATGATTCTAGCAGTCCCTTCTAGCCTTACAAGTCAAGAAAATCCAAGATGGATTGCTGCCTCTCTGGAGAGGATCCTCTGCTGCCCATGTCCTCTCTGAGCTCTAACTTCATAAGCCCCACTATGCTTTTTGTAACTGAAGGGAAGTTTGGTTTTGTTCCAGGCCCCCATGGATATCTCTAGCATGGAGAAGAAGTTGAATGGAGGTCAGTACTGCACCAAGGATGAATTTGTGGGTGATATGAAGACCATGTTCAGGAACTGTCTTAAGTACAACGGTGAAGGCAGTGGTAAGAGCAGTAAGATGCTAAATTTGTCTATTTGTAGTGCTCAGCCAAAGCAAGCACTGCCCTCTTCCTCCTCACCAATGTTTGATTTGTTCTTTTTCAGATTTTTTTGGGGAGACCAGATGATAGGGCAATAGTTACTGAGACCTGCATTAAGTTTTAGTGAGGCTTTCAGCACAGTTTGGTCATGCTCAATTGGGGCATGCATGGCACACTAAGGACTGCCATGTTGGTAGATGGTGAGGGCAGAACACACAAAGGGAGAAGAACATTAGGAACAAACCGGCTTGTTGCTGTTGGCTGCAAGTGAAAGCACACCTGCACTGACACTGGGAGAGGTCTGTTCCTCAAGCAACTTCAGGGTTAGTTTAGTGGAAACAACTGGAAAGTCACTTGCTTCAAGGCCTTGTCATCAACACTTCTCACATGCTTTTCCTTCCTATCCACTCAACAAAAAGTAAAAGCTCATCTCAGCAGAACTGTCCCGTGGAAATGATGCAGTGGGAACACTGGTGTTGGCAATAGCTTTCGTGTCAGGGTCAGCAAGTGCTTTGGAAACTACAGGGATAAATGTATTTGCTGATTTTCCTCTGTCCTATAGCCCACAGCAGAGATCTGAATGAGTCCAAGAAAAGCCTCTGAAAGCAATCAAATAGCATTGCTGGAAGTGCAAGTCTTCCCTCAGCACTCTTGCTGGCTAAATGCAAGTCACACATTTCTTTGAGCAGAGGTGGTGCTCCTCCTAATGTAATTCTTGGCACTAAGCTGGAACACTGAGATAATGCTGACGCTGCAGGCCGTGCTGCCAGTGGTACTTTGTCATGCCTATGTGCCTGTCCTCCAGTGGGGTTACTGGACAGAACTGATGCTGTGTTGCTTATAGACTTTAGGAACCAAAGCCAACTAGTTAGGAACAAAAGTCTTCCTTGGAGAAACTTGGCAGAGGGGAGATGATTTATCTGATGTTGCATAATTGCTTAATGGCTTCTCTCTATGAGGTTCTGACATTCTTGGTGGTTTTTGACTGCAGAATATACAAAGATGGCTTACAACTTGGAGAGGTGTTTCCACCGAGCAATGATGAAGCACTTCCCTGGGGAAGATGGAGACACAGATGAGGAGTTTTGGATCAGAGAGGATGGGAGACGAGAGAAGAGGAGCCGGCGGAGCGGCCGCTCCAGCACAGGCAGTGTCTGGACTCGATCGCGAGACCCAGATGGGCCTGGCAAGAGACAGCAACGCCTGGAAAATGGAGGAAAGCCTCCACCATATCGAGCTACGTCCAGGGCTCCTGCTTCCTCTTCCTCCTCCTCTTCCTCCTCCTTCTCTTCATCCTCTGTGGATGACCCGAGTGGCAACCCAGCACAGGTTGCACGAGAAATGGGCCCTTCAAACGGGCGAGGCTTCCCCCGCTCCCTGCAGTACAGCGGCATGCCCAGCCCTGTGCCACATCCTGGACAGATGGTAAGGAGCAGTGCCCGCTGCCCTTTGCCCATTAGGGCAAGGGAGGTAGAGGGGAATCACACTGCCCACCATGAAATCTTTAGTGCGTGTCAGGAACTTTTTCCCAGAGATTAAGGGTCAGAGTTATGGTTACTTCAAATGAAACTTTCCAGCCCTTAGATTTACACTGGTACCATTTAAGTCTTTACCACACTGGGTGGAGGCCATCTCCTAATGTTTACCATGGTTTGCGTGTCCCAGTGTAGGCTTGCATGAACTTATTCCCCCAATGCTCTTCTCTTCTTGGAGAGTAACCCCAGGGTGCATGGGAAGCTGTAACATAGGTTCCCTTACCCCCCCAGTTTATGAAGCTGGACGAGCTGGTTGTCTTTTGTTTCAATTGTTTACAGATGTCTGGTAACTTCGTGCCATCTGTGTACTACTGCATTTCGTGCCTTGAGTATTTCTAAAAGCAGCGAACTAAATCAAACGAAGGCCACCCTGGACTGCAGCAGTGACCTATCTTTAGCACAACGTTTCTTCTCTGAATGCCACCTGTTTCACCTTCCTTCTGAGCTGCTCCTCACCCATCCTTCACTGCCTTTTCCATTTTAACCAGTGATGGCTTGTGGTGTGGTGCATCTGCTGTTCACCTGAAATCCAGGCTATCCCTTGCCCTTTTAGCTAGAGATGAAACAAAATTTTTAGAGTGATTCTTGTGCTGCAGATAGTGGGAGGCAGTAGGAGAGCTGGAGGCATTGAGTATTTTGAAGGAAATCCAACATACATTCTCGGTCTTCCTGCTTCCGTGTTCTTATGGTCCATTGCTCTTCTTGAAGCAAGCCACTGCCCCCTCCAGTCTTCTTGCTTGCTCCCCAGTGTTTGTGGCAGCCTTAAGTTCAGGGGTGAGTGGCTGAGGTGTGACAGAGTGGTTTTGATAAGGCGGTGTCACCTCCTGAAATAGAGTGTACAGGTTTTCTACTGTACCTCCAAAACAGTCTGGCTGCTTATTCGTGTGGTTACTCCAACCTTGTGATATTTCTGTTGTTTTTATGTACTTCACAAATTTATTTCTCCTCCCCATCCCTCAGCGACCAGCGGTGCCAGGGACGTTCGGCCCTTTGTGTGGCTCCGATCCCACCAAACTGTACGGCTCTCCGCGAGTGCCCGAGCCCCATCCCGGAGACCCGGTCCAGCAGCACCAGCACTTTGCCATGCAGGTAAGCCCCAAGGGATGCAGCACCCCTGGCCCCGCAGCACCATGGCTCTCTCTGACACTTCCCTCTCTCCGCAGCCGGCCGTGGGACTGAGTGAGCACCGCGGGCACCGGCTGGACACTCCGGAGAACCAGGCGTGCGCAGCACCGGCCCACGTGGCTGGGCTGGGCCCCCGGCTGGGCTCGCTGCAGCTGGGGCGTGTGGGCGGCCCCCCGCCCGACGCCATCTACCCGCCGGCCCAGTTCCAGCAGGGCTTCCTCCCGCCACGGCACAATGGGCCCCCGGTGAAGCCGCCGGAGGGCTCCGAGGTCCCCCCAGGACACATGTACCGGCCCTACAAGTACCTGAACCGTGCACATCCAGCCCTGTGGAACGGCAGCCACGGCCCCGCTGGCCAGGCTGCCATGGGGCCAGAGGAGAAGGCGCCCATGGGGCCAGGGCCCTCGCTCCAGCCCCGTGTCCTGGGTCATATGATGGACCCTCGGACCATGAGGCCGCCGCTGCCTCCCAGCCAGTGGAGCGAGCAATCGAATTTCCTACCTCACGGGGTGCCTCCCTCAGGGTACATCCGACCACCCGGGAAAGCCACGGGTCAGAGGATGTCGCAGCCGCCGGCTGCTCTGTTTGGGGGACCATCTCATGTTCAAAGAGGGTGCCAGGGCGGGGACTCCATGCTGGACAGCCCGGAGATGATCGCCATGCAGCAGCTGTCCTCCCGCGTATGCCCGCCGGGTGTGCCTTACCACCCTCGCCAGCCGCCCCCGCCGCACCTCCCCGGGCCCTTTCCCCAGCTGGCTCACGCAGCCTCCGCCAGCGGCCAGCCCCCAAAATCCATCATCGGCAATGGCAGCTCCCAGGATCCCACCGGCCACACCATGGACATGGAGAGCAACCAAGGTAACACCCTGAGTGCCCACTGCTAGCACTTGACCTTCCCTGCCTGCATCTCGGAAAATAATTCAAATATTGATTAAATATTTGCGGGGGAACAGAATATTTAAATTGAAATGCATTTTCTACTCAGGGCACTGCGTAGGTTTTTCTAGGACTGTTGTGTTTCACTGTTGCCTGCCAGAGGTCCCCTCTGTCCCAGCTTTACCTGCAAGTTATCAATGTGCCGCGAGGTGCAAATGCAAAGCATAGGCTGTGATGCTACTAGAGCTCACCTGGAGTTAATATAAAAATTGGATCTGCAGAGAGTTAGTTAAGGAGAGGAGATGTTATGTGAATAAATGCCTTAAATATGCTCCTTTGAGTGTGTATCAGTACGGCTTCTGCTCTGAAATGCACATCTGCCTTATGAGTTCTCAACATCTTAAAATCTTCACACACCAGGACTACCCAAAAGCCCTGAGCAGCTGCATCAGTTCAGATGGGATGACAGTGTGTCATGCATGCCCTCACCAGTTTCTTTCTGGTTGAATTTCATTTGTTCTATCCGATAAACTACAGATAATAATAAAAAAAGAATCTTAAAAATAAAACCTAACAGAGAGATCAAAAAAATTCAGAGATCAAAAAAAATTTTTTCATTAATTCTAGCTGGTAAACTAGAGATCAAAACCCTTGTATCTTTTATCAGTCCCTTGTGTGCCTTGCACTAAGAGGAAACTCTTTCCTTGTGTGGCATTGCTTAAAAGTTATCATCATAATTTAGCTTGCTGGATATAGAACAGACACAGGGGAGAAAGCTGAGTGATTGCAGGACAGAGCAGTTGCATCCCC
Source organism: Sialia sialis (assembly GCA_009812075.1). NCBI lineage: Eukaryota > Metazoa > Chordata > Aves > Passeriformes > Turdidae > Sialia > Sialia sialis. The sequence continues at coordinate 17,625,156 of VRYO01002253.1, forward strand.
AAAGCGCAGTTGGTTAAAATATGGCTGTGATCAGCTCTGCAGTATCTCAGGGTGTGGTGGTGCTTCTGGTGGTGCCCAAGCTGGATGCAAAAAGGATTTGTGGAGAGTGGGCTTAAATTTGATGTTAAGAAGTAATTGTTTACTGTGAGCGTGGTGAGACACTGACACAGGTTGCCCAGAGAAGCTGTCGATGCCCCATCCCTGAAGGTGTTAAAGATCAGGATGGGGGGGATTTTGAACAATCTGACCAAGTAGAAGGTGTCTCTCCATGGCAGGAGGCTTGGAACAAGTGATCTTTAAGGTCCCTTCCAACCCAAACTATTCTGTAATTCTATGACCAGAAGGGATAAGACACTTTTACAAGAAGCACCTATTAGAGATGGCCCAAATTGGTAAAAATTAGATATGTGTTTGACTTTCTTCCCTCTCTTTCAGTGGAGACACCGGCAGGCATGGATGAGAAGGCTCAGTGCATCAGCATTCCCGACGGGGCCTACGCTAAACTCCTACCTCATCCCAAGCCCCCGCCGCCCATGGAGTGCCCGAGGCGTGCCTTGCCCCCGGATGGGGAGGGCGACGGCCCCAGTGTGAAGGGCGACCTGAAGGCAGGGCAGGGCAAGGGCGCGTGGTCGGCAGAGAGCACCTATGGCGGCGACCCAGGCTGCGTGAGGGACCTGGTGCCCACCTCTGAAAGAGGAGCTCCCCTGCCTCAGAATGGGGCAGCGGGTGAGGGGCCGCCAGCTGGCCCAGAGGGCAAGGGGCTGGCTGCCACCCTGCTGGAGAAGCCCCTCTGCAGTGGGGGAAAGGCTCTGCCCGAAGCAGCCGTGCCTTGCATGGGACAGGGCACCGGCCTCCCCACTGTGGATGCCACCCCCAACCAGTTTCATCCTCTCTACATGTCTGGTCTGGACTACCCAAATTCAGCTGGGCGGTACCACATCAACCCAGGCCTGCAGGGGTTCAGCCCTGTCATGGGGGGGAAGCCACCTCCTCCTGCCTCCCATGCTCAGCATTTTCCCCCACGGGGTTTCCAGCCGAGCAGCGCCCACCCTGGCGTGTTCCCCCGCTATCGGCCTCCCCAGGGAATGCCGTATCCTTACCAGCCGCAGCCCCAGCCCTCCTACCACCACTACCAGCGACCGCCCTACTACGGCTGCCCACAGGGCTACTCGGACTGGCAGAGACCTCTCCACCCACAGGCCAGCCCCAGCGGGCATCCCGGTGCCCACCTGCCCCTGACCAGGCCTCCTTTCCCAGAGCGGGGCCTGCAGGGCTGCGAGGCGCTGAGCGCCGCCATGGCCTCTCCCAACCGCATGGACGTAGCAAGTGCCAAAGAGGTTTCTCCAAGCGATGGGCAGGAGCTGGGGCCTGAAGATGAGAAGTCTGAGGAGTCCCAGGAAAGAGCGGAGAGTCCCAAAGAGTTTCTTGATTTGGACAACCACAACGCAGCAACCAAGAGGCAGAGCTCGGTGGCAGCAGGGGAGTTCCTCTATGGCACGCCCCCGCCACACCTGGGTGCGGGGATGGGATTCAGCCCCTCGGCTTTCCCTCCCCATGGGGTGATGCTACAGACTGGCTCTCCTTATGGATCCCGGCATCCTGCCAGCCACTTCCAGCCCAGGACGTATGGATCACCCATGAATGCTCACCTGTCTCATCATCCAGCCTCCAGCCAGGCCAATGGCCTCTCTCAGGAGGGCCCGCTGTACCGCTGCAGAGAAGAGAACGTGGGTCACTTTCAGGCCTTGCTGATGGAGCAGAGAGGCAGTGGAGGTGGCATGGGGGGGCCACCCCAGGACTTGTATAGACCCTCGGGGTAAGACCATGTTTTCTGCAAGAAGACAAGGTGGGAGGGGGGTGATGCCTGGGTGGCCATCAGTGTTGGAGACCCTTGAAGGGAGAGGGCTTCAAGTCACAGGAGATGGCAAGTCCAGATGAAATGCTAAGAAGTGGCCCTTGGACTCGTGGAGTAAGAGTGCTAAAATGGAGAGAGGGTCTCATTGCATCTCCTTAAAACAAGGACCACTCGCTGTCGTGGAGAACATGTTAGCCTGCCCCATCCATCCCCACACCAATGCTGAGTTTTCCCTGACAGTGTTTTGTTAATGTGCCATCCAAGGTTAAACATCTCCTAGTCACATGGACTCTTGCCATTTTCTTTGCAAATGTTTCATTTAATCTTGCTTATAGTGGGGCAGAGTCGCTGACTAAAGTGGAAGTTTGCCTCTTGTTATCAACATCTTTAATGTTGCCCTCTTTTTCCCTCCTCTTGCTTTGCCTCTTCACTCTGTGTCAAATTTCCATCAAGAAAGTTACTTCTCACTGAGACTGCATATCAAATTTTATTCCCAAGTGGAAAACACTGCTACTCTAACAATTCCCTGTTCAGTTTCTATCAATGTGCCTCAACTGTTACTGTTTTGTCATCATCACAGCACCAAGTCCTTCCTTCTTCTGCTATTCAGAGAGCTTGGCTTCAAGCTAAGCCTTGGGTTCGGGGGGAAAAATGGCATGGGTTGAGGACTGTGTTTTGGGGGGAAGCCAGACAGAATACACAAGACAAATGCCTGTATGCTTATGTGTATATGCCTTTAGTGAAGTAGTTTTAACCAAGAGTGGGGATTTGCTCTTGACATTCATGTGCTAAAACTCTCTCCATTCAACCTGACTCCAGAATGCAAATGCATCAGGCTCAAGTCCCTTTCCCGAAGATGCCTATAGCAACCATGTCCCGGGAAGATTTGACATCACAAAAACCATCAGCGTTGCCTCTGGATCAAGTAAGGGCTGCTAGAGGGAGCAGAGCTGAAATGCAAGTTTTTCTCCTCTCGTGATTAAAGGATTGAGGTGTTTGAGGGTGGGAAGAACTGGAGGAAGCTGTGAACTTGGGCAGATCACTAGTGTTGGCTTTAAACTGGTTGCATGCAATCATGAGAAGTTTCCAAAATTGCTGGTTAAAACTTCCAACTCTCGTTCTTCCTCTTGCAGAGCTAGTCCAAGAAAGGACAGACTTCACAAAGACGAAAGCCACACATGATTTGGACAACAGAGAGGAGGGGCAGGCCTTGATCCCACCTCCCCTTGCCCGAGCAGCATGGAGCATCCTGGGTCTGTGGAACATGGAGCCGTGCCGGATTTTGTGTTGGAAACCCTCAATGGTGCTGGGCCCTAGCCGGCTGAGCAGCTGGCTCACCATCACAGGGCACCCCAAGCTAGTGGCTTTTGGTGACTGCAGACTGTGTCTCATTCAGGGTTTGAGGGATTTTTTGGGTGGGGAGGGCAGGGGTGGGGGTGGAAACTTTCATTGACTGCTAAACTCAGGTATATTTTTCAGGGTGGAAGAGGACGATGATGGAATTTTACTTGTAGTATTAATGTGTGTGTTTTGGAGCTGGATCCAGTTTACAGAATTTAACCTGTTGCCTTTCTTAATAAATTTTTGTTGTTCGTGAATGTATTGTACATAATGAGGGAGAGGGTGGGCCCAGCTTGTAGTGGGCTTAGCACTGGAGGAATCGTTAACTGTTTACAATCATATCACACTGAAATCTTTCAGGATAGGGTGAGGGTTTGGGGGGATTGGGGAGACGTGAGGAAATATGTGATGGATGACTTGCTGTCCTTCCTGTTCCCTGCAGCCAAGACACAGCCCCATGGTTGGTTGACTTCATAGTGGGAATTGTTCAGGAGCATAACATGTCTTCCTCTTCCTCTTGCCTTCTTCCTCCTTCCCCTCTCACCCCCACCTCCACCCCTCTGGATCCAGGGCCTGAGTGCACTTCCAGCTCTTGTCATCGTGGGGAAACAAGGAAACCAGGACCAGGAACTGAAACCAGGGCAGGACTCCCATGGCATTGTCCCTTCTGCTAGCGTAGGTTCTGATAGAAGAAGGGTATAGAGGGTGCTCTAGAAAAGGGAAAATGGCATATCATCTTAATGCTTATTTTGGTGAAACCAGTGCAGCTGCAGGTGGAGCAGCACCTATCCAGTAGAACAAATTTTGTGCAAATCTGTACTGCCCTGCTGCTGCCTGAGAAGAGGAGCCAAGTCCCAACCTCTTTCTCTGACCCTAGGCCATATTAACTTCTTAGCAGCAATGAAGCAGAAAGTGCCACAGGCTTCCTTGCACTCTTGCTGAGGAGGACAAGCAAGAGGATGCCCTGGGGGAATGGTAGGATTACTGCAGTGTGAGCCATTTGTTGGATTTGGCATTTGCAAGTTGCAGGTGAATTGGAAAGCACTCAAGCACTCATTCAGAGTTGGATGTTGAGGTTGATTGGCTCAGAAGCTGAGGGGCAAGAGGGCTGCGTGCTCGAGTTGAGTTGGTTCAATTTTCTTGTCAGGCAGCAGGTCCTGCAAGGCCAGTGGCAGCGTCCCTGAGTACAGTGGCATTACTGCACTGGGAAAAACCCCTTGTGCCACTGCTGTTCAAGTGAGTTCCATAGAAATTTCATCTGCATTAATTCACATCTTAAAGCTAACAAGTAGTTGATTATTCTTGGGGAAGCTGGAGAAAAACTGGGGAGGTGTTAAATTATGAGACTGGGCAGCAAGAGCCTCTGGGAGTGTAGCTCTTGTGAGCAGACTGCTGTTTGCACTGGGAGAGGACAGTGGTTAAAAAGAGGATCTGCCAAGGAGTCAGAGTCAGGAGCATGCTCTTTAGTCTGTGCTATCAGCTAGAGGAGGGATTTTGTCTCCAGTTTGTGGAGAATTTTTCTGTCTGCTTTCTTGTCTTGGATGGTGCCATCACCCTTATCTTTATCTGTCAATTACATCTGTCAATGTAATGTGAATGACTTCCAATATCTATCTACAAATGCCATTACATTAGGCAAGGCAAAGTAAGGTTTTTGGTGTGGGTTTTTTTTTATTAAAATTTTTCTCACTTGTATTCATCTGTCAGGGAGCAATTGTGACTGGTGGGTTGATCGAAACTGGAAGAGATGATCCTGGAGGTTGACCTTTGAGAAATGGGTAACTGCTTTCCCTAGCCAATAACATTGTTATGTCACTTCTAAATTAGTCCCAAATCTGGCTCATCAGCTGGCAGTGGTTTTCAGAGCTGCCCCAGCTGCTCCAAAAGGCGGGCCTAGATCCTTCACAGAACAGTGCCACAGAAGTAGTAGCAGATATTATTGAAAAATAGTGCAAGTGTAACTCCTCTTTAAGACAGCAAACCTGGGACAAACAGTTGTTTCTCCTTGTAAAGCAGTCTGTAGTTCACTGTAGATATAAAAATAGTTGGAAGTAAGAGATTTAAAAACAGAGGAACTGAAAATTAGAACTTGTAGCAAAGCATTGAAAACTCTGGAAATGTGAATGTAGATTCTGCAAAGCCCTGCCATACTTCAGCCTGTCTTCTGTATCACGGACAGCTGAATATTTGAAGTGCCTTTCATTCAGCCCATTGTGAATGTTGCAGAACAGGAGGTTTTTAGAAGCTATAAAAACTCTCCAGGCAAGCTGAAGCACACTTCAGCTGGAACTGGCACTGAAAACATGGTTCTAGTGGTCGTGGCCTCTGGATAAATATCAAGCTTCAATCAAAACAGGAGACAACTAAGGAGGGCAAGAATTACTTGTGGTCTGCCTGGAGAGGGTAGTGGAGTGTTAGGCAGTAATAGATACCCTCACCTGACACGAGGCAAATCTGGGAGAAGGTTTTGACTTGCAAGTGGCAGACAAAACCAAGTAGTGAAGCTGACTCCTCCAGGGAGGCTTTCTAGGTAAATGGCTTTTGATGTAGTCAGTAATATTTTATTGAAGTGGCTAACAAGCTGATGTTGTGAGGACAGATGGTTTCTTTTAGAGAAGTACTCATAAAGAACAGAGGGAGCTATGGCTGGGCTTTCCTGAGGACAGGACACACTGAGGTAGAGAGATGCTGGTGGAGTCCTAGATCAGAGTTTCCAGACTTTCAAATGCTTTGTTCATATGTGCGGGTTGGGGGTTTTTCTTTCCCTTTTACAATATCTAGGGATCCCATCAAAATCAGAGCTTAATCCCACCAAGTACAATATGAGCAAATTACTGGAAACTGACTCCCCTGAGAGGGCACAGCCCTGGGAGAGGTTTGCTGGGCTGGAATACCTGTGCAAATGTAAAGAGGAGCAGATAATGCGAATTTTATGATTTCCAAACCATGCGGCTGTGTAGATGTTGTTGAAGAGAGGTTTGAGGGATTTAGAAGAGTTGCCTTGCAGCTCTCTATGTACAAAGTGGTGTTTTTGTGGTCCATGGGTTGGTTTGCAGTGCAGGACGAGTGTAGCTGCATTTTAAAATAACATGGCTTTTGAGTGTCATACTTTGTGCCATTATCTGAATTTTTTAACACAATACAGAGAAACTAGTGCATCTCTCAGCATTGCAGCGGTGCAATGTATTACCAGGTGGTCCTTTTTCAGAAAGCGTCTGAACTAGTGACTTCGCAAAATTTCCTGTAGCTATTACTTTTCCCATCTGGAGGATGTGTTTTGCTATAATTATGGATTTCATGTTAAATGAGATTATATAACACATAGAACAACAATGAAGTTGACCATGCTCAAGCATGAAAAAATTTTCCAATATTCTCAGAAGATCTTTGTATGCTATTCTACCTTTTTAGCCTCTTGCTCTCCCCACCACTTCCTAAGTGGTGTGTGGTGTTTCCAAGCTCCCAGGTTGTCAAGTTGCTTTTGCATAGAGCATTGTATAAAATCCCCCTGAGTCTTTGGGCATCTTAGGTGGTACAGGTCCTGGCAATTCACCTGGAAAGGGCAGTTGCTGAGGCTTCACTTTGAGCTGTGTTCAGAAGTTTGCAGTCTAGAAATTCCATGGTGTGACCCACAAACCACTGAGTAGCAATCCAAGGCACCAGCCTGCAATGAGGAGGACAAAAGAGGAAAGTAAATTTGAAGCTTCAAGGCCCAACTGGTTTGATTTGTGACTTTGAAGTAGATGGAGACACTTTTCTTGGAAGCTTCTGATCCTTTCTTGTCTGCCAAATGCCTTTCCCATGCAGATTTTCTGAAGCAAATCGCCTGTGTATATTTTTGTAAGTGTGGTTTCTCAGGGTCTTGGAGAGCTATCAGCTTTATGATGTCTTATCTGAAAGCAAGTCACAGAGGTTGTTTTTCATTCTGCTGACTGAGGCAGCTCCCCTGCAGGTTCTCACCCCAACAGTTCTCCATTTAAAATGCAAGTATAATTAGAAAATAACCTTTCTTTATTTTCTCCACTCATCTCTGCCAGGCTTTTGTTCATCTCTCTGTTCAACCAGGTTGGTTTCTTTGTTCTTGATGGCTTTGTTCTGCTTTCCTTTTCTGAAAAGACTGTGGTGCTGTATGCTCTGTGGAATTTCAGAGAAGGTGCTGAAATGAGTGACAGGGAAGTGTCATTCCAAAGGGTGACTTGGAGAAGACCAACAGTGGAATCTGTGATGGTGTGGTTGGTCCTGATTCCCCTTGCTGCAGAGCAGCCGTGCAACTGGGTCTGCATTTAATCAGAGCAACCCCTTAACAAGTTTTTATTGTGGTGCATCAGTGGAGGAATGGAAGAGTTTGCTCTTGCATAATTCCTGTTTGGCTTTAAGGGAGTGCCAGGTCCTTCCTGCAAGGCCAGGATGGAGATAGGTTGTGCAAGCTTTAAGAGCCTGTGCTTTTTGTAGGGGAGAAAGCATCTCAAATGTTGCTTTCACAGCCTGTCCCCATTTGCACCTGTTGAACATAGATGGGCTGAGCACGATTCAGAGGAGATCTCCTTTAAGTGAACAGTGCATCCAGGAGAGAGCAAGAGCTACAACCACCAGGGAAAGCAGTTTTCCACCCAGGCACAGTGGTGTCCGTCCATCTGCCAGTACAAGGATTTGCTCCTGGTCCCAGTGTAGGGTTCCCACGTGTGATCCTGGCATGTCTACCTCCAGGAGGGTTTAGGTTACAAATGCCTGTGCATATACTGTGTACAACTGTGAAAACTCTTGTCTCTCCTCCTTAATGAATCAATGAACACTACTGCCTGATCTTTTCCTGAGCAATAATAGCATGCAGCAGTGCAACTTTGACCTTCATGTACTGTTTTAGGGCTAAGAAGGCTATGGAACAAACTTGGGAAGGTGTTCACAGTCTCAGAAGGAAGCAAGGTGCTCTCTGTGGCTCTATATTTTATCATGCCACATTCCTGCTTTCCCAGAGACTGGTGGGTTGATTTAGGTAGCCATGACAGAGCTGGTTACTGCTTCTGTGTTTAGGAAGGCAGAGAGGGAAGGGAGCAGTTGAATAAAGTTGGGCCCATCCATCCACAGAGCAGAGCACATGGAAGAGAGGTGGGTGGACCACTGATTTAATGCCTCTGGGGGAGGAGAGTGGCCCATTGCTGCTTTGCTTGGCACTGCTGGGGAGGGAGTGGGGGCGCCTATGCCACTACATCATTCATTTTTCTCAAGCTGGGTAACATTGGGGTTGTTTTTGTATTATTGTAAGTTTGTAAAGAATGTAATCTGTCTGTCGGGGGCACAAGGAGAAAACGGGGGCCTTTCTCTTTTTGGGTGAGGCTGTTCTTATGTTGCTGTGCTTTTTGTTGTTAGGCAGGGAGGGGTCTAGTGGCCATGGGGGCAAAAGCCTGGCCCTTGTCAGTGGCTTGCAGCTGTCCCAGGGTGACAGGAGGGTGAGCTGAGGCTGCAGCAGAGGCCTCCCACACCAAGCTGTGAAAACACCTCTGCCTGTGTCCCTCTGTGGGGAAATGTGACCTCTGCAGTGGGGCTCTGCTCTGACATGTTTTGCTGGGTGCTGGGAAGTGGACTGCGGCTTTCTTGTCCTCAGCTTAACTGGAGACTGAACAGCTGTCCATACTGTTTAGGAAAGGTTGTACTGGATGGGAGCAGTTTATCAGCTTGAGAAGGAGTTAATGCTGGAGCTGCTCATCCCAGCACTTCTGTCCCCAGCAGGGCCTCAGGGGCTGCACCTCTCCATCACCTGCTGCCCCCCACCTCCCTCCCCATCCTGTAGAGCACAGTGTCAGGGATCCTCTTCTCTCTCCTGCTGCTGCAAAGTTGTGTGAACTTTCCTGGTCAATACTGGAAAGGGGAATGCTATTTATTTTTATATTGTGTATATTTTGTCTTGGTCTGCTGATTACCTTTGTTCCCCAAGAGCGACAGTTACCTCAATAGTTAGTTTAATACTGTGTGTTGGGTAATTTTTTTAAAGAACTTTTTTAAAATCTTGATCCTTGGAGGTCTGTAGATTTTATTTCCATATGAATTTGTTATTTTGTATAAAGTAAATTCTTAAAATAGCAATCACCCTTGCTGTATGTGTGTTTTCTTGTCTCCTGGATGGTGTCTCTCTTCCTTTGCAAGGGGAAGTGGATGGGGGTGGGAGGATAAGACAGAGGGCTTTTTTTCAGAGACACAAAGCCCTGGACTGCAGTCAGACACCATTGTATCACCTATAATCCATTTACAAGAGAGCACCTGGAAAGCTGAAGGGGATCATTTCCTGTTCACATGCACAGCTGTCTGCCTATGAACAACCCAGCTGTGGAAATGAGAGGGTATCACTGCTTTCACTCCCCAAGTCTCTGCTGGGCTGTGGGTTTTCCTGCAGCCCAGGAGTGCTGGGAAACCTGCCTCTCTCCCCAAAAACACACCACGCTTTTGAGGCACAGGACACCCATGTGAAACCTCTCTGCTGTAAAAGTGACTGCCCTGAATGGAGCCCGTGGAGTGATGCTGTGAAGGAGGAGCTCATGGAGCCTCTGAGACTCCCCTTGGTGCTGGTTTTAATGATGGCCCTCAGGGGCTGTAAGAGCAATGGAAAGCCACCACATGTGGCGGTCCAAAGGAATTTTGGGCCCAAAAGGGCACTTGCGGTTTGCTGTTGATTCAATCTCCCATGTGAGATGGGGCAGGGGTTGCAGCCCTCCCAACAATTTTACTCTTTCCCACCAGGGTTTCAGCATCACAGCCAGGAACTGGCCATACTGTTTCATGCTGGAAGGTGCATGGAAGCAGCTTGCACTTGGCCATTGCTTGCCACTGCTCCCTGAATAAATAACTTGTTCATTTCTGCAGATTCAGGGCAGCTTTGCATCAGGACAAAATTAAGGTGATTTTTCCTTAAAAGCTGGTAACAGCAAACAGAGGCACGTGGGGATGAACAGCAGAAGACTGAGGGCACAAAGGCTCCCAGGTACATGCTGCAAGCCCTTTCTTTCTCCTCAGCTCTATCCGGTGAAATCTCCCTCTGTTTCCTCCAGGGCTGGTAGCAGATGCTGGTATCTCCTGCCAAAATAGCCCTGCAGCATTGCCTGCTTGCTCCACGGGCTCCATCTGCCCCTCCTCTTGGATCCTCACCGGGCTGGGGCTGCTCCCAAGCTGGGCACACTCTCCTGGCTCTCAGCACCAGAGCTGCCTCTGCAGAGATGCCCAGGAAACATTTGTCCATGGTGCAGGACCTTACTGGCCACGCCAGGGGCCAGCATCTTTTCTGCCCAAAGAAGCTGACGGGAGCACATGTAAGTAAATTCCCATCCCGGGCTTTTGGAGGAGCCTGAGATATCATCTGCGGCACCCGGACATCTGGAGTACCCCAAACCCACCAGCTGAGTGCCAGAGCTGCCCCTGCTGTCCAGGGCAGGCAGATCAAGTCAAACATCCTACAAGGGCTTTTCCCAGCATGGCTGCAGCTCCAGACCCTGCAGAACTCCCGAGGACCTTGGCTCCCTGCTCCTGGAGAGGATGAAGGGCTGCTCTCTGTCACGTATCCCCCCCTTCCCTCTCCCCTCCACAGGGGCCAGAGTTTGGGGTGACAAGAGCAAGCTGTCCAATTTAGGAAGGGGAGCAATTTGGTTGCCCTGTCAGTCCCAGGAAGTGTTTGGGTCAGAGGGGATTGGCACAGGGAGGTTTTTAATCCTGGGCCTAAGCCAGCACAGAATGGAGTCGGCACTAATTGGAACCAGTCCTGGGAAGGGGCGGATGCAGAATTGCTCCTTTTAGAACTGCCTTGAAGGCAAAGACAAAGCTTATCTGTGCTATAGGAAATGCCAGGTCCTGATCTTGACAAGATGCTATCACATGAGTGTAAAAGGCAGTGTCAAACCAAGCCACGTGTCCCCTTATTTTTTCCTACTTTTTTTCCTACCACTATCCACAGTTCTTGATTATACTCCTCTTTCCATGGGCTGGCAAAGCTACCCCCACCCCCTTGTACAAATGGAGCTTTCCTGAGCTCTTAGGCTGAGGGTTAAACCCTCCTTCTCCCTGAGAACAGGGACATGCTTCCCAAACCCAGTTTTTTCCCCAAAAAGAGCCATTTCAAAGCAACTTGTACATTTAGGCTTGAATTGGGGATGGATTTGATCAGTCAGTTTCAATAGGGACCAATTTAGTGCCCAGTTTGGGTGTGGAAATAAATGGCAGCCACTCACCCCCATGATGGGACCCTGAGGAAAGCTCAGATTCCAGGCAGGCTTTTGCTACAGCTGGAGGATGACAGAGCTGTAATGGAGCTAAGTAGAGAATTCTGAAATACCTAATGGTGAAGGAAGAACCAGAGTGTGCTTGGCACAATCAGTGGTTTTCTATTTTGCTTTGTTTGTTGTTTGTTTGTTTTGTTGTTGGTGGTTTTACTGGTTTTTTGTTTTGGAGGGTTGGGGGGCAGGAGGATGTTGGTTGGTTTGTGCATTTCTCTAAAAAAAAAAAAAAAAAGTACAGTTCCCATCTTGAATCTTCTCATTAGTCACCTCTCTTTAGTGTGGGAGAAGCTCCCTCACACAGAAAAGCAGGACTATTTGGGATAGCTCAGGAAAACTCAGTTTCAGGCTAAAACAATTTCTTTCTAATCACAGAAATGTTCACTTATAAGTATTAGGAAAAATAAGTAAGTTCAAAATTTTGATTGTTTTTTTTTTCCCCCCACGCTGAGATGAAAAATGCAGCTTCTCCAGGCAGAGAGGGATCTCTTGAAGGGTGGGACCCTGCTGTATCTCCTCCAGCCCCCCAAGCTGCAGATTTTACGTGGAAAAATCAGAGGTGCAAAGCCATTGGCCTGATGGGGCAGTTCACTGCTCTGCCTGGTAAGAATGTGCCTGAACCCATCGTTCCTATCCACGAGCTTGATCTGAGGTGCAGTGTTGGATATTTATATTTATACCTTCACATTATTTATATTGTGGATATTTATATTTCTGGATATTTATACCTTCACAAAACAAGTATTAGGGTCCTAATAATTTTCTATTTCTTTTCTGTCAGCTCCCAGATGCCTCCTGTTCCCTGGCCACTTTTTAAAATTCCTTTCCCAAAGAGACTGCCTGGGTGGAGGGATCATAAAAAGTTCACCCCCTTGTCAGCAATGCTCCCGTTCTTCCGGGGCCAGTGGGCAAAAGTTGTTAGCAATTTCCTCGGGCCGTGACCTTTGTTTTGACCATGACAGAGGAGGATTGCAATCCATCAAACCCTGGCCTGGCCTGGGGAGAGGGCTGAGCATAGAAGGGGGAGCACTTAGCAGGAGCAGGGGGCACAAAATTTGGTGAGGAGGCAAGAGGGGGCTGCCTCGCTGCTGGCTCAGCTGGAAACTGAAAATTCCCAATGTGAGATTCAGTGAGAGAAACTTCACTGTGCAGCCACAAGGCAGATTTGAGTGTTTGCTGTCATTTCCTTTCCCTAGAGGGATACTGGGTTACAATTTGCTGCATCAGCACCCTAATTCCAGCAGGAACTGGGCAAAACAGGAGATGCCAGTAGATTTACCACCTCCCAAATCCCAGTCCCTACTGGCTCCTGGCTTTTCCAGGCTGTATGAGTTTTTGGAAGGTCCCATTGCACTTTTTTGTTAGGAAAATCAGTGGCAAACCAGAACAACCCCCTGGGAAATGGCTGGCTCCCACAGACACCTGCCTCTCCACTCAAATTCCCAGAGGGAAGGCAATTAATCCCTGGTGCTCCCCTGCACCCTGGTGTCCCCTTTGAAGACATACCTGCATATGAAACAGATCTCCCCCGCGGAAATGCAGCCTGTGCATACCAGTCTGCTCTGCTTCCCTTGGCTGCCTGCCCCTGCCTCCCCTCCTCTGATCTCCCTTCCCTAGGGAAATACATCCTACCTGACTTCCCGGCTGTTAAACACAGGTTCCCTTGGGAAGTTCCTCTGTCAGTTATCCCCCTTGGAGAGCACCTAGGTTTTGGGGTCAGCAGGGAGGGGTGCAATGTTTCACCTGTCCCCTTTATAACACTCTCTAACACCCAGACCTTCCTTTCTAGCCCAACCATGTTTTTCTCCTAGGAAGCAGATGTATGCTCACTTCCAGGCACAGCAGAGCACGATATGGAGAAATGTGCTGCTTATTTCCTTGTTTGATGAGGGTGTGCTGAACTCAGGGAGGAGAAGGGAAACATCCTTTACCCCTCAAACTGTGACCTTTAGGCTGTGTGAGGTAGCTCCTTGGGCTGGGAGGCACATGAGTCCCCCAGAAATTCTGGAGAAGGGAAAACAGACCTCTCTGTAGGAATGATCCTCTGCTCCCATGTCAATTGGTGCTATGCTTGACAGCCTGTGTGGCCGAATGCCCATACCACTTCTTTCTGTATTTTGTCTGCCTGACTCACACCAAACCCAAACCTCTTTGTTTATGTGCCCTCGAGTCAATAGCACTGGGGTTTGATGTCTTTGACACCTTCCCACACCTTGATCAGTTGTGCAGAGACTTTGTACATCGTGCTTGGTTGGCATTTAAGCACAGTCCTCCTTGTCATCCTGTGTCCCTGCCCATCTCAGGGGGCATGTCATGCTGTCTGGGCACAGAGCACCCATTCCCAAGCCCCACTGAAATTAAAACCCCAAAGACCGCTCTCCTTTCCTTCCCCCAGGCCCTTCTTTAGCTGCTCTCCCTGCAGCCCAGACACCCCTCCATGGCATGGCCACAGCTCCCTCAGAGCTCAGAGAGCTTTGAGGGCTAAACCAGACACCACAGTGCTTGCTTTGCTGCCGTGGGAACAGCAAGGAGCCAGGGCTGGAGCCACAAACCTTTTCTGCAGGGCTGGTGCTGCCTGGCTGCTTTGAAGGAGAGGGGCTGTGGAGCATGGGAAACAGCAGCAGGCTTTGAGTGTGCACCCCCCTGTCCCAGGCACGCATGGCTGTGGGGCTGCCCCATAGGCGGATGCCCACGGACCAGATGTTCTGTGAGATCAAAGTGGCTGCTCCTGCATCCTCTGTGTGCACACACCCCCTGCGCCTTCCCAGAGACTCATCCTGCTCTCTATCTGCTCTCCAAGAGATGTCTAATTCTCTCTATCTTCTCTCCAAGTTATTTTCTTTCCCTTTCTTTGTTTGCTTTCCAAACTCCCGTTTCTGCTTTGGCACTCCCAGCAGGGAAAGGCACCCTTTTCTCCCACATCCAGCTCCAGGGAATGCCTCATGGGTTTTCTGCCTTGCTTCCCTGCCTCTGGCACTTGGTGCTTCTTGGGTGGGAGGTACAGGGACCTGTCACCCAGGGGGTGCTTGGAGAGGTGTCACAGCTTCCCACAGTGACCAGAAAAACTTCCTAGGGATGTCTGCCCTTGCCCTCTGCAAATTCCTGCAGCTCTCTGATCCCCTCTCTAGTGCTGGGGGGTTTCTCAGCCTCTGCTGAAGTCCTGAGAGCCCTGTGGATGCACTGGGTGTGATACAACACCTCTAGCACAGAGGTGAGTAGCATGGAAAGCCTTTTTGGTACATCAGAGGTTTCCAAAGTGAGATGCATGCTGAAGAAAACATTCTTGGGGTGCGGAAAAAGAATAACATTTACTTCATATTTATATAATCCTTTTTAAATTTCTAGTTTTGTTATGCTTTATAATGTAATTAGTATGGAAGTACCTGCATATAATGTATGAATTAACATTCTTATTTGGGGCATATGGCCCTAGTGTATGTTTTTTACCAGTATGAGTGCACAACCTAAAGGGCTGGCCTAAATTACCAGCCAGAAGGCTGAAATCAAAGCAAAAGGTGATGCCTGTGTGCCAGGAATACACTCAACAGCATGGGCACCTCTTCATGGAGATAAAGCAGCCAAGTTTTGGTGAGCTCCAGGGGTTTGCCTCTCTCCTCTTTTTCCCCCAGCACAACACCAGATTCCAGTCACTACGTGTAGCTGGTGCTCCATGAAAGAGGGAAACATAGGATAAAAAAGGAATGGTTAGCACAGAGCAATAAAACCATTCAGATGCAGGGAGATATGGTAGCAATATATTAAATGGGGAACAGGAAAAAAAAAAAGCCAGATGGTTGATCCAATTTACTTTACAACTCCAGATGACTTCACAAGAGGTCACTTGGTGAAACTGAAAGGCACATGCTTCAGCTTGGATGAAAGCAAACAGCCCATGCCTGCCAGTGTAATGTGGAGGAGACCAAGCAATGTTCTGCTGCAGAATGACACTGACAGGGCTGGAGAAGTAACGCTTTTAACAGGTTATCACCTTCAGCCTGCATTGTAGCTATAGCCACTGTTATGCTGGGATGAACACTTGAAATTGCCAATATTTTAGAGCATGAGTGACAAACTGCTCATTGCTCTTCATCAAGAGTGGTTCCCCCCCACAGAACAGCAGCACTGCCTGGCACACAGAGGTCAGATGGGAAAACCATCATAATTTAATTTTTTAGACATTATTAACTTTCTTGTGCTGCTTTAGGATTAACTTGTGGAATATTGCTGCAGGTGGTGAGGCTCCTCTCTCCTGCAGCCCTCTGAGGAGGAGCACCAGCCTTTCTCCAGATGTTCCAAAAAGGTTTTGTCTATGAGCACATGAGTGAGGAGTTACAGTGGCACTGCAGGCAATGGTCCCAAGGGAGCAAGGTAAACTGCAGGTGTGGATGAAAGCAGTTTTGCAAATGTAACTGCCCCTCTCAATACCAGGAATAATTCAGTGTGTCCCTCTCTCCCTTATTTGTGCTCATTCCTCCAGCTAAGGCAGCTGTTCCCTTCTCCTGTCCACTCCCAGCCCCAAGGTTTGCATTGGAGTAGAGTTTGTGCAGTCAGCTGGTGCTCAGGTATATTATCTGGGCCAGGGAAAAGGAGCTGATATTCTGTAAACCCTCTGGGGAACAGGAAGGAAAAACAGCCTCTAGAAATGCTGGGAGGAATCACCCTTGATAATTTCTTTGCAGTCTCTCCTCACAGATCATCCTTGAACTACCTAAAATAAGGTGGTAGCCTTGATTTCCACAGCTTTTGATTTCCAGCACGTAACATGGGCTGGGAAATGACATTTTTGGCACATTGTCAGTATGATTTTAACCCGAGAATGCTCCTGTACAGATGTTTTTCTTGCTTTCTCTAAAGCAAAGCCAAAAAAACAGTATGGGATGCTCTGAATGAGATGCCTTAGGAAGACAGATTTGGGGTTTCCCAGCCAGCTCTACTTTGGCTGAGAGCAGCAGGAACTTCCCAGCCCTGGAAGGGCCTTCTTGTCACGGCCTGTTGCCTGCAAACATGTTGGAGAGGCAGGATGGGGCCCCCACCTGCCTCTCTGAGCTGCCTCTATCAAACAGCACACCCAGCCAAACCACTCTCAAGTCTGTCAAGGCTCTTGCTTGGGGCTAAACACCTTTTGCCAAGTTGCTTCACTGCACTATCAAGCTTTTGCTCCTCAGAGTAACAGCTCAGAGTCCACTTAACTACAGAAAATTTGTTGCTTTTTTTTTTTTTTCCTCCTGGGGTGGCTCCCTTTTATTTCCAAATTTTTCTGTTCCACCTTTGCTGCACTTTGTTTGGAAGTGAATAAATGGGTAGTTTTCTTTGCAGCTCCCCAGCTATGTCCATGGAGGTGGCCCCAGCCTGGCTGGTCTGTGTGTGCTATTGGGCTGTGTAAGGAATGAGTTTACACGTTTCTGTTTTCCAGGAGATGCATACTCTGCTTGCTAACATCCGCAGGTCAGGACAGGGGCATGCAACAAGCAAGATACCCTCCCTCTGCCAGCTTCTGGGTGCTTGCTTCCAGGCTTTCTCTCTTCTTGACACTTCCAGGGATCATTCTTACAGCCTGATCTCCCTGATTAATGTTAATACCCCTAGGTGTGAAAACTGCCTTCTAAAACAGGGCTGTGATTCAGATGTGCAGGAACATTTCAAGTCCTCTGGTGAGCACTTAGCGTCAAGCCTGCTCTTAAATTTTCCAGTGCCAGCTCTGCAGTATAAGTGCAATATTATCTATTTCCCCTGACTCCTTTTCCATTAGACTGAACCATCTCACTGTTAATCTGCAGTGCTTGCCTCTCCCATCACAACTTCACTGAGAATTTTTTTCTTGATTTATTGCCTCTTTTGTTTCCTGTATTTGTCCAGCTTCTTAATGTGATGATCTGGCTTAGGGCTTGTTTACTGTTCCCAACTGGAATATTATGCATGTTTATACAAAGATGAAAAAAGATCAATATTCTCATTGATTTGCCCTAGGTCATCAGGCTACATTCAGCAGTACAGTTCAACTTCAAAACTGTGCTGCAACAACGCTCCAGGAAGATCTCTGAAATTGTCCTGAAATGCTGCTTTTGTTTCACATTTGACTTGCAAAAATCTGTGTACAAACACTGAAGGAAGTTTGGATGAAGATGTAACAGTTGTAGTTAGTATATTTAGTGTAGTTGCTAACTAGACTAAGTACACATGAATGATATTCAATTTTCTTCTGTATCTCTAAGGTAAAAAAACCTCTTGGTAACAGTTTCTATTGCCTGGAATAAAGGACCAGGATGTTCCAAATAATGCTTCAGTCAGCTTTGGGGGAAAGCTATAGAGGTTGCAAAGAGCAGTTAAACCAAAAATCCAACCTCCTGCTAAATAATCTTATTTCCTAAGAGCAAATTGTAAGCATTTCTTCCAGACACAGATAAAATAAGCTCGGAATCCAAATTTTCTTAGCAGTCAATCTCCATTTGAGAGTAATGAGGCAGTAAAAGGCTTATCTAGCTTTTAGAGTCTACCTTACATGAGGGCCTCAGGTTAAAAACACTGCATAAAGCCAGTGCTTCTGCAGCTTGGCAAATGCTCCTCGTGGCACAGTGTGAAATTCCTACCACTCCTGATTCACGGCAACACTTAGACAAGATGATTTCAATACACATTTAAGTAGTAATTCATCAGCTTCTGTTTTCTACATAAGAAATCTCAGAATTGAGCATTAGGAAGAGTCAGGGTACAGTTTGGATCTTCTGCACAGAGTAACAAACTTGTGATAGAAAATGCAGTGTGTTTGTTTTGTTTAAGTAGCACAGTGTGACAGAAGACAGAGGGAGCAAAACTACTGACCCATTTTTCAGGGAGAATGACGCTCCAGAATCCTGGACTCATACTCCAAAACCTTGCCTACAATTCAATGTTTGTTACTCCTGCAAACAGCTTGACACTACTCCTTGCACTTGAATTCCAGCTCACAGAACAGCTCATACACAGAGCTCAGGTAGGAAGTCCTTACACATGCTGCCAATGCCCCAGAGAGAAGTGACAAGGAACTCCATACACACAGGCATTTTTATTTTAATAAATAGAGTTTTACAGGCACAGGCTTTTTTTTTTTTTAAATCACATATACAGAACAGGAAATGCCTGACCAAGTAACATGAATTGAACTACTAACCTTGGGAGGGAATACATGCCCTCTGTAACACTGAAGACCATAACTGAAAGGGGATTTGCCATCAGCAGCATAGTAATTTACTTCACAGATCAGACAACTGAGAGAGAGAGATGTGGCCAAAGCAAAGAGAGTGACCCTAAATGCACCACTTGTCTTTAGAGTCACAACAGTGCAAGGAAAGCCAAAAGTGCCTCTATTTTTTAGTGTCACTCCTGGATGAATATGTATGTCTTCACATCCTTTGAGCAAGGCATTCTAACCACAAGTAGAGAGGCTAAGCACAGCAGGTATGCAAAATTATTCGATTGAAGAACAGATACTGGATGACACAGTAATGTTAAATTTCAAGATTTTAAATTAGCAGATGCTTTTGCATCCCCTTCAGTATGGCAGTGGAACAGATCCCACCTTCTCTCATAGAGCTTTAATCCAAAAACTTCCTGTTGGCATTAGCACCAAAGAGAGCCACTCTGATTTCTGGCATCATCTGTAGAGAAAGAGCACAGCAGTTATGTGAAATGGGCAATAAAACTGCTGTGTGTTCTTCCTGCAGGCACTGTGGGATAGTTAGATTGGCTTCAAAATGAACAAGTCAGTTCATCTGAGCTTTCTGAAGTCTTTCTCTGATCACACATTGCCTGCTACTCTATAGACTGAAAGCACTGCCTGTACTGCAGCATAAGAGATGCCAGAGCTAGGGTTTTTTCACTTGGGTGTAATAGGTCTCAGCCAAAGTTTGTACTCAAGCTAGCTTCAGTAATTCAAATTAGCCTCAGCATTTCAGCAACTTGACTGCAGTGCAGTCATAACCAAGGCTTTCAGTATCATAATTTATAGAGTTTTATGCTTAAGCTTAATTCAAAAGGAATCATTCTGGGGAAGGGTATGGGTTTTTTTTCCTGCACAAACAATAGGTAATTTGCTTCTTTCCATTCAAAAATAACTTCTTACTTGTCCTTGCCAATGAATTCTGATGCCATGCACTACTGTGACACTTTGGAAACACAAGGATTTCATTACAAGAACGAACTAGTTAATTGTATTTTGTTTACCTATTGGAGAAACTCACCTGCTGGGCCACAAGGTCCAGACGACTTTCCAGGGTATTGGAAACTTTAATTTTACCATCCTTGTTGTAGATTTCAACACCTCCAGCACTAAAGATGGACAACAACAAAAAAGAAATAATTCAGTGAAATCCACAGTCAGCGTCAGAATGCAGCAAACATAAATGCCATTTATAGGAATGTCAGGTACATGGCTAAGATTTCTGTTTTTTAAAAAAGAACCTTTTTGGTCATGTCTTACTAGGAATCAGCACAAAGAGATGCAGAGAAGCAGCAGTGTAAAGCATCTTTGGAGTTATCAGAGACCACAGCTACGTGCAAGGATCCTCATTAGCATGTTTAAAATGTAAGTAGAGCTATGCAATTTGTCCCTTCTAAACAGCTTCAGACTGTGTTTCATTAAGACAGCTGTCATATTTTGTAATGTGAGGAGAAGACCTGGAAATATTGTTTGTTGGCCCATACATAAAGATGACAGAATAGACAGCTTTGTCTATGGTATCTCTATGATACCATATGGAAATAGAGCCTTGCAGACAAAACAGACACAAACCCCATCAAGTGACTCTCCTGCAGCACCTTAAGACTCAGTTTGCTTCATCTTGAGACAAAAGCATGGCTACATCCATACTGTCTCTCCTTAAAGAACAGTGGCTCAGTTCCTATGCACAATTATTCCCTACTCCAGTACTGTGAATCAGCCTGGAAACTGCACAAAACCTTTCCTCTCATTTTTGATGGAGACAGTGCTTGTTTGGATAAAACTACAGAGTCTGTGTCTGATAAACTTAAAGAAGTGCCAGTTCCACAAGAACAGCAACCGCCACTCTGAGGACATTCCATACTTAATTTTCTAACACTAATGTGAGCTGTGTCTTGAAAAGTTGCATTAAGTTACTGCCCTATACAAAACAATCCCATTTTCCTTACATATCTTCTGGCAGGAAGTTGTCTTGGTCAATATGAACATCCACATCCCTTTTTATGGCGTTTTTGTAGATGGGAATGCTCTTCTGTACAGCAGTCTAGGACAGAAGATAAACCTCCAGTTAGCACTGACAAATGCTATTTCAGCAGTCAGGTTTAATCACTCAATCACTTGTAATAAGAAAATGAAGGGATTGAGGTCTCTTTTCTTTTTTTTCTTTTTTTTTAATTAAGCAAATGCATTTCAGTTTGGCTCTTCAGCCAAACCCAGTTATTCCTCTAAATACTGTAGCCATGTCTGAAGTTTCCAAGGTAATATCCAAGCAGGGGAACAATCCCTGTAGCTGCAACAGAAGTGCAAGCAGCAGAGTTTGTTTTCATATCACACAGAGAGGGGGTCCTGAGCAGCAAATATCTATAATCAGGTGAGCAGGGCACTGTCAAAATATTCCAGGTGTCTTACCTTAACCATGGGGAGATCCTGCTTCCTGCACCGAACAACTAATCTTGGCTCAAGCAGCTGGTAGAATCCCTGCAAGGAATAGCATTTCAGTTTCAGGAAGTAAACATTTTCTTTATTATCAATCATTAATAATTTGTCAGAATTATTTAACCCCAAGAAAGGAAAGAAGCTGCTCAATTTGAAACCCAAACCCCAACAATTTCAGCCTCATTTATTTAGATCCTTGCTCTCACGTTCACCTCACACAGACATTGAGAGGTCAGCACCCTTATTTGGGGAAGAACCCAAATGTGAATGATGTTTCTGGAACTCAAGTGCAACTACACACATGGAATCTCAGGACTGTGTTGGCCAGTTAATGTTCATGCACACGTAAGGATCACTGCTGAACATGCAACCAAGCTCTTGAAGACATGCAGCATTTTGAGCTCATTCTAAGAACCCCTGCCTTGCCGTTCCTGTGGTAATATTTGAGGCTAGAACAGAATAAAATAAGTTTAGTTCCAGGATGAAGGGACCTACAATGATCATTTGTGCTATGAGCACAGATCCCTTACTGGATCTAACACAATGAGCCAAGACAAGGGTGGCCAATTTGCAAGAGCAAGAAAGGTTTGTTTGATGTACAGCAACAGCAGACCTCAGCATGACAAGAAAACAACACCCAGTTGGTAGGAGACCCTACTGAGAAAACTCTGCCATCCAAGTGTGACAGGAGAGCTCGTGGGTGGCTCCTGGAGTTCACAGCAACAGGATGAGTCTGTGCCAGAAGGAGGCACCAGAGCTCACAGGACTGACCTGGCCAACACCTACTGGGACTTTCAGCTGTTCATTTCTGGGACTTGAGGATGTTCCTCCAGGTAAGCAAAGCTCTGGTTTCTGTTTCTGTGCCTGCTTCTGTCACAGGCTCACTCCACACTACAGCAAATTTGTCAAAGCTTATTAAGTCACAAATGCCTAAAAGGTTTTCAAAGTGGATATGGACTGACTTGTGAGTTTAGAGAAACAGCCTCTGCCAAACGTACATTTCATCCAACTGATTACTACAGCAGACTCATGTGTGCACCCTAAAATGTGTGCACATCTGCAATTATTCTTACAATGGAACTGCTGCTGGTGTACCAGGTTCTACACCTCAAAATGAGCAGCAACCTTTTCTGTTACTCAAAGGTATTGATGTTTAAAACTCAAGGATCACTCAGCAGCATTTGATCCAGACTACAATATAACTCTTAACTTTCAGAGGGCTATTTCTGACAAAAGAAACTTAGGGGGCTAGGGCAGCAATTTTTCACAATTTAAATATTTACCTGTAGAACTAGTCCATCCAGCAGTGTCTGGTACCTGGCAGTATCCTTCACCACCTTGGCAAGTCTCTGTTTGGCCTCATTCAGCAAATCCTACATTCAGAAGAAATCAGATCAGCAGAGCCCATCTGTTTGGCATTTGGTTTCATGCCTACCAACTTTCCGTACTTTCATTATAGCTCTCACACCCTGCCAACACGTAAATGTACACTCCAGCTGGTGTTCATCCAAGCTAGACCTCCATCTCTGTGCATGGCAAACTATCCCTGCCCAACACTTCCCTTCTTCCTGCCCTGGGCTGACCTCATTAGAACCTGACAATAATTCCTTTTGTGCAAAAAAGGGAGAGCTCAGGAGTAAAAGGATGGTACTTAGAGCATTAACATAGATAAACTAAATATGCAGTAAACAACTGCTTAATATAAAACAACACAGTTGTCCAAATATTTCTTTTTTCAGCTTTATGGTTGAGCAAAGAAATCCAATCTATTTTTCCATCAAATAATATTCAGGTTAGGTATTCTTTAATTGTAATTAGTCAAAATTTAAAAGAGAAAGCTTATTTTTAATTTGAAGTAGCTATCTTGGTTATCTTTACTCATAAATCAGTATTGGATGGGATTGAATTCTTAAGAAACTTTCAGAGAAATGTGAGTCAACTCAGAGCTTGTAAAACTGAACCATCAGAAATGCCTCAGATGAAGAAACTCTGTGATTTGGTATAAACCTTTCTCTCCTGTCCTATTTCACAGTGTTTAGAAACAGCATGCCCAGTAACACAATCAGTATGAGGATATAAAACTATCACAATTTACTGTCACGGTCAAACCTAGTTACCCTATCCTCCCTAGAGTAACACTGCATTTCTGGAACTGCCCATCTCTCTTCATTAAAGAAGCCAAAGATCTGATAAAGGAAGAAAGAGTGAGCAGCATGTGACTTTAAATGTCTCAAAATGAGGAAGAGTGTTTAGAATTACTCAGAAGCATGAGGTTGAGTCAGCAGATAAATGAGGAAGAGATTACCCAGCAGAGACTACCACAACAGAGTTAGCCCTTGAGCAATCCACCTTCCTCCTCTCTGGAAATACAATCTAAAGTTTGAAACTCATTTTAAAGTGTCAATAAACTGGTGATTTTCTTCTGCTAACTCCTCTTTTTCATGGCAGCATCAACCTGAACATTTATCCTGTCTTTTATTTTTTGACTTTCACGGGTGTCTCAAGCTTTTCCAACAGCTCAACAGCCCCACCTAGCAGAACATGGAGCACCCAAACGATCTCTGAGATGGGGTGGGAGAGCACAGCACACCTGGTCACTGCTCAGTGAGCAGAATGCGGACACACTGCCAGGGTGAGAGATAAACATAGGACACCCACACAAGCCTGAATGTAGCCTGCTCTGAGAAATGATTACTCACCCTCTCTGTCAACACACACAATGGTCCCCTACCAGAACAAGAAGCAAAACTTTTCATGTACTATGGGCCACTGAAGGACACAAAAAATCCCAGTTAGTGGTGTTTTAAGCTGCCTTGCTCATGCCATGCTGGGTTTCTCACATAAACATTGCTTTAGGGAAACAGAATTTCAAAATTCTACCAACTGTGGAAGAGAGAGTTGCTGCTCTTTAAAGAAACAAGCTACTGGGCAAATGACAGATACAACCCTGCCTGCAACGTTCCTGGCAGACCAATGCATTTTCCTAAAACAGCAGGTAATGAAAACTCTGAAAATGAGGAGATTAGCAAAGCTGGACTTAATTCTCAAGGCCTTTTCAGAACAGCTTGGAAAGCCATTTTTGTGTGTTGAAGTAAATGTCACTCAATGGAAAATCATATTTTCTTTAGAGAATGGTTTGATTTCCTAACACATGGTAGAAACAGAGAATGTGGATTTACTTCAGAGATACTCACTGCAATAAGGTCATCCCTTGCCTTGAGGACCTTCAGCCTTGCTTGATTCATCAGGTTGGACATCTGACTGCAAGTTGCATGATAAAGTTGAATCAATCCATTTTTGACAGAAGAACTGTAACATTTAACTGCACACTTTGCAGGTAACAGTTCTATAGCACTTAAAAACGAGGTCTGTTCACCTATCTGAACCTTTTCTTGGTGAAGACCCAGCCAAACTAAACCCAACACAACTATTTGTCCCAGGGCAGAGCTCTAGACATTAACTACACGAAGAAATGTGAAGGATTCTTCCATCATACTAAGTTCTAACATTGTAGATCAGCTTTGATAATTTCTCCCCAGAAAAAAACAGAAACTCACAATTAGAACAAAGTCTACAATTTGCCTGTTTCCAAGGGAAGAAGAATCTTATATAAAATTACCAACAAAATGCGAGCTCAGGTTCTGAAGTCAGCTGTCTAACCCAAGCAACTTACATTTTCTTTTGCTGTTCAATTTGCTTCTCCTTCTTTTCATAATATTCCATGATTTTCAGCCTCTGTGTCTGAACAAGGCGACCCTTCTCAATGTTGAATTCCTCTTCTGCCTACAGTAAAAATTAAATAACTGAAGTGGAAATTGATTCCTTGGGCTGAAAAAAACAGAACCAAAATGTAACACAGCACATTCACAGACAGGATAGGATGATACAAGTTATGGTTCTACATAAAAACCCTTCACCACTGTGAGTAATTCTTACACAAAGGAGGGTGACAGCACAGCTGCTACATTTTTTTGTAAAGCCTCACTACATAGAATGTAAAAACACATGGATAATTCTCCTGCTTATACCTGAGAGTCCAATCTCAACTTCTGTTTGTAGATCTTCAGGAATACCTGCTTTGGTACTGATTAAATACTTGTGTAAATCTAAATGCTTAGGGAAGATTAAATATTATCAGCAACACATATGCTGAGTCCAACACCGACAAGGCACTGCAGTAATGGCATAATGCAGATTGTTGGGGCTGGAAGGCACCAGCAATCCTTCTTCAGTAAACATCTATACTCTATCACCAAGTTAATATTAAACCCAGTCTCTTGTGGCTTAACCCAAGTGAAGCAAGTAATTCAACTCATGCCTTAAACACTAATTTAGTGGGGGAAGGTGTTCTGCTTAATCCAATGGAGTCATGTTACCACCCAGCTCTCCTGATTCTGTAAAAAAGGGGTGAACTTTGATAGGAGTATATTTATATTCAAGAGCCACCAAAACATTGACCAAAATCAGCTCTGAGTCATTTTCATTTGTAAAAACTAAGAAATGCTAACTTCATTTGGTATAGTATTTTTTGCTGTGTAATAACTAAATAGAAATCAGCTGTAGATTACAAAGGTGTTCTAGTCCTCTCTGATGGCAACTTTCAAAGCAGAATGTGGGATGCAGTTACTGACAGTGAACTTCCACTTTTACCTTTGCATCTATTTCTTCAGCTTTTTCATTGGCTTCCTGCTCGATGAAAGCCATCATGTGCTTGATCTGTAACAAGAGAGAGGAAAGAAAATATTTTCTGTAGGATAGGACACTGACCAGAGGAAGTAGGTGTACACATATCCTCATTCCTAGATCCTCTATATCCATATAATTTTGTTTTGCAAGGAAATTTAATTGAGCATACACACCAAAGAAAGCAATTAGATCAAATTCTGTTCATCCATCACATGCCTTTCTGTGACCATCCCTCAGATCAGGTTCCCATTTGGGGCAGACTGGAAGGACTCATTCCCAATCAAACTGCAAATGGGATGAGGTACAGACATTTCCATGGCCACATAGGGCAGACCATAAAGACCTACTGACTTTTTGCTTGCTTTTCGCAGAAAATCCAGACTCAATAAACTCACACAAAAGACTCTATTTATAGAATCTCATGTTAAAATTAAATGTTTTAAAGAGGTTAGAAAGGTGCCAAGGTGAAAACTGAGCCAATGTGCAGAACAGCACTAAGCTGTAGAGATGAAAAAACAGAAGTGAAGAGACAAGTGGAAAATTTTAAACATTATAACACAGTGGAAGAAGTGAACAATAACATGTGCATCCTCAAATTCAAATCAGCAGATTTTAATTCATGTCTGCAAAGACTCTCATGTGCTTGTCTACCTACAGCATCAGCTTCCTACCCTGCATTTCAGAAAGGACAAGAGAGGCATTTAAAACAAGGATATTATTTTGCTGAAATAGCCTGTTGTTGAAGAAGACTGAGGACCAAGCAGCAGCAGCCTTCATGTTAGTGAGTCGCTGCCTCCAGTGTAGTCTGGTTTCTGAATTTTGGAAAAGCACTTTTAACAGTTCTGGGTGTTCAGGAAACATCCTCTGTGTAAAGAAAAGGAATGAGATGGAAGCAAGCTAATATGGAATCCACTTCTAGACTGATAAGACTGAACAGTGCTACTTCCTTTGAAAACCCCTTTTGCTTTTTATAGAAATGAAGAGAGTACCGAAGTGCGATTTTAACCTCTATAAATAGGATTAGTTTTAATAACACTGACAAAAATGTATTTGGAAATGAAACACTAATTTTGAAGCAGTATTTCGTCTAGAAAGGAAGAAGGGGTTTTCCCATCAGGAGCAGTGTGATTATCCTTTCCAAGGGAAGTCCTCAATGTTAGATGGGCTTTAGAAGTGACCAGATGAAACAATATATTAAAGACCTTTGACAGAATAACAAGCGAGTCTGTCAGTGGAAAAAAGTGTCAATCAGAGATGATTTTCAAAGTGACAATCTTTGGAAGTGTAGTGGCAAGTTCATGGCAGATTCATCCACATGCAGGACTGTCAGCCATCAGCACTCTCCTTTCCAGTCAGCAGGATCATCCTGGGCTCAGCAGTGTACAGCACTGACAGGAACGCTCATGTGAAATGCTGTTAGTATTGCATGTTTAATACATCACCAGAGCCTGAACTAACCTTTGAAGCTGAGCTCCATTCTGGCTGAGCTAGACCACCCTAATGTCAGCTTTATTTTTATTATCTTTTGAGAAGTGTCAGGAAAAAAAACCCGAGCTTTGCAGATAAAAGGAACATACTATAATGTTACAATTCTCCTTCTGGAGAAAGGCAACCTACTAATTTTACTTTTATTGTGATGCTTCCTTGCCAAGAGACTATGTTTACTGAATGAGAAAGTGAGACATGAGTACTTGTGATGCAAAGGACAAAGAGAACTTGCCTGATCTGCTCATTACCTGCAAGAAACCACCCAGACCAGTGCTGACTGGATCCCCACGGCCTTTAACACCACATATCATCTCCAACCCAGCTGAAAGCAGCTTTTTTAGCTGAGGGCAGTGTTTACAGTCAACAGGGACTCCTCTGGAGGAGTGTCCACAGCCAGACTTCGTGGCTGGAAGTTTCCACTGTGAGCCAAGCCCAGGCTGCAGCACTCTGCTTAGGCTGTAGAACTGAAAAGGGTGTTCAGGAATGTTGAGCAGCCCACCCAAATGCTGATGTACAGCTTACTGCAAGTAACACAACTACGAGAAAAAAAGAGATGGGAATTCCTTAGGGAACCATGGAATCATTAAGGCTGGAAGAGCTCTTTGGGATCACCTGGTAGCACTGTAACTTTTAAACCCCTAAACCACTTCTAAACACCTCCAGGGATGGTGACTCCACCACCTCCCAGGGCAACCTATTCCAATGCCTGACCATCCTAACAGTGATTTTTTTTTTTTTTTTTTGTCTCTTATCTGATGTAAATCTCCCCTGCCTCAGTTTAAGGCCACTTTTTCTGGTTATGGAAGAAGAGACTCCTGTGTCACTTCTACACATCTACCACAGCTACATGCAAAAACACATTACTCCTCTAAGGCTGTGCATTTACCTGCCTTGGGGTGCAATTAAACACTGCACACAGCCTAATCTTGAACCCTCTCGTTACAATTTAGGATAATATACATATCTCAAGGAAGCTCCCCAGTGGGGCCCATTCACCCCGGTAGGGCAAAAAAATCGCTTTGTCCGAAGATTCCTCTTTCCAAGCCCCGATCTTCCTCTCACAGGGGAGGGCCCCACCGGGCAGCGGAGCCGCACGGCGCGTCAGCCGAGTTCCTCACGGCCCTGCGGGGGCTCCGCTCGGCCTTACCTGCTTCTGCACGTCGGCATCGCTGAGCGCCATGGCGGTGGCGGTGGCGGGGACAGTGACGGGGACAGAAACGGTGACAGCGGCGGCGGCGGTCGCAGGCCCGAGGAGAAGCGGCCGGTGCCGTCGGTGGCCGCGAGCGGAATCAGATCCGGTTCGGGTCACGGCCGGCGGGGACAACGCGCGCCACGCCCACCGCGCCTCCCGGCCAATGGGAACGCCCCTATTGGATGACGTCACTCAGCCGTGTATGGCGGTGCGGGTGTTACGTCACTGTCACTGTCACTGTCACTGTCACTGTCAAAACCGAGCCACTTCACAGCGTTCTGTTACTGCTGCCGTTCTTTACAGCACAGTTTATCCAGCTGAGGAATCTATAGTAATATTGGTTTGTTCTAATCGGCAACTTCCAATACATTCTGCAGGAATAGTTGGATTCCCATACACATCAGTGGTATTCTTCACATCCGTGCTTCTTCCTTATTTCCATTCCCTCAATTTTTTTCTGTGTGAAAAAGCTTACTATAAAACCATGTGTGCAACTTTGCTGTGTTTTCATAATACTGGGAATGAGCGTGTACTTTGGGTCTGGAGACCACTTTACTATTATTTCAAGCACCGTCTAAATAATATTAAAACCAAATTTTAATAAAGAAGAAATAATATATCATAGTAAATGATAATGATGTCTTTCATAATAAAATAAATATTACTAAGTAAAATAGCAAATAGAGTTGGAATTACATCCAGACTCTGTTTATTTTCCGTGTGCCACGGAGACTGAACTGCCAAGAGTTCAGTGCAATTTTCCTGCGAATCCACGAGGAAAACGGGGCAGGTTGGCAGGATCCCATCCCCGGTTTATCCCGGTCACTGAGTCCCGGCGACCACTGCGAGCCCCTCCGGGCCAGTGACGTCACGCGGGCGGAGTTCCCGTCGGGCCCCGCCCCTTTCCCGCGGCGCGAGCCGTGACGCGCGGCACGCGCCGCGCCCCGCGCTCCTGGCCCCGCCCCCTCCATCATGGCGGCGGCGGCGAACTAGGGCAGAGCCCGCGCACCGGCCGAGCGCGCGAGCGCGCGCGCGCGCCCGCCTGCCCCCTCCCTCCCTCCCCACACCGCCCCCGGCGGGAGCGACCCGGGAGCTCCGGCCGCTCCTCCACCTCCAGCTCCTCCCCGCGGCGCCCGCAGGTGAGGAACGGACGTGGGAGCGGGGCGGGCTGGCTGCTTATTTATTTCTTTCCCAACCTGTCTGTCTGCATTTATTACTCATTAATTTAAGGGTGGCGGAGGATAGGGTAGTGGCGGCGGCCCCCGCGCGCGCTCCCGTCCCCCTCCGCGCGCGCGCACCCCCGTCCGTGACGGGCGGGAAGGAGGGGCGCGAAGCAGGCGCGCGCGGCGCGGCGGGGGCAGGCGCGCCCCCTGGCGGGCGGGGCCGCTCTCGCCCCTTAGGCCGTGCGGACCCCGCTGCGCCCGGGACACCCCGGACCCGGCGGGCCGCGGTGGCGAAGGGGCCGTGCCAGGCCCCCGTTGGCGGCGGAGAAGCGGCGGCTCCCCCGCTGCAGGGCCCGCGCAGGCTGCGAGTCCCTGCCGGCCCCGCCGGTGACTCATCCCGGCGCCGTGCCCGCCCGCCCGAGTATAAATATCTCATTCATCGCCGTAGTAACTGAGGGGCTCACGCTGCGCTCCCGCCGGCGGCTCCGGCGCTGCTGGAGCTTGGAACGGCTTTTTTCGGGTACTCCAACCCAAACAGGCACGTAGAGGCAGAAAGTGAATGGGAGCTCGTTAATAAAAGCTGTGTTTTGTCATAATTTAATGTTGCAGTGAGATGGTTTGAAGCTGCGAAGGGCTGAGGACATTTTAGTGTATAACGCATGCAGCTTTTGTTTTTCTTCCTAGAAGAGAAATGACACTGTTTGCTTAGAATCCTCACCTAAATGCATTTCTGTCAAAGTTAACTACATCTGCTGTCCAAATAAAGAACAATTACGTTTTCCAGTATTTCTATCCCTTAAGTGCCACCAGAGGATCAGCAGTGGCTGCAGTATCGATTCATTTCCAGTAGAACCTGACATGTTTGAACTGAGCAGTTCTCAGTTTATTATAAACAATCTCTTAGTCATACCTTCATACACAGTTGGAAAAGTACTCCGGATAATTTATCTCCCGGGTTGATCACAACTGGGTGCTTTGGATAGCCCTGCCTGTTATGGGAAGGGTTTTTAGAGACAAACTGCTGCAAGGTTAAACTAGCCCACACATGCAAGCCTCACCCGAAATTCCCACACAGACCACCTGCTAAGGCTGCAGAGTGCCTGAATATTTTCCATCTTGTTGATGTGGGGTGTGGTTTTGTAGACCTGCAACTCCTTGAAATTCGGTGGGTTTGCTCCAGAGGCTGTAGATGCAGCTGAGCCTTAAGAGCAGCTGCCTGTTGCAGAGATTGATGTCAGGAAGATGACCCAAACCGTGAGCATATCGATGTCAGGCAGCCCTAAATACGATTTGAGCTGCAGTGCTGCTGTCTTGTTGCCTCTGTGCTTAAAACTGAACCAGCCACCACTGCAGGGTGATTGGGTTTGTTGCTTCTGTGTGAGGCCTGGCGACCCCAGCTCTGTTTTGGAGTGGAATCTGAGAGCCGTGGTGCTGCTGCTTGGAAATCTGGTGTTTCTGAAATCCATAGGTGACACTGGCTGCTGTTTCATTTATAAAAACCAGCTGCACTGCTGTGGGCAGCAGGGCAGCGATGTTGCATTTTGGGGTTTGAATGATGCACGGTGAACGCATCTTGATGCACAGTGGGGTTTTACAGATAGGGGGCTGAAACACAGGGATTATATTCGCTGTATTCATTGGTAGGCTGGTGCTGCCCATTATCCAATTTATAACTCTGCCGTGGATTAGGACGTGACAGATGGGGAAATGTCAGTCCTGCTGCAACTCCTGCTCTCAGGTCGCTTGAGCAGCTCAGCCCACATGAAACAAGTGACAGCAGGGCTGGAGGAGTGACAAGCTGAGTAAGCTTCAACAGGTATAGCCCTCTATCCCCCAAGGGTGGGAAAGGTGATTTTTTAATTTTATTTTTTTTCTTTTTTGCAGGGGGTAATTGGTAATAATGTTGATCTCTGTAGGTTTTTAAGGACAGTATTCCTGCAGAGAACCTGTTAAACCAGAAGCAGCCCTCTTGTCCTGGCTTTGAGACTTCGGGAGTTTGTGTAACACTTTATTTTCTCTGCTCCATTGCATCTCCTGTACAAGCTTGTTTAAGAAAACACTTTCTGGACTCTCTTCCATTTTGCTCTTTTAGCGGAGAGCTCTCTTTCCTCTGATCTGATCTCTCAAGCTGTGTGTCCTTTTTCAATCCTGCTCATTTCTGAAAAATGACCTTTTCTGCGATATTTACAGTATCTGAGTCAATATTTCTATTTCTTTTTGTAAACAAAACCAGTCATTCATAATCCAAGACGAGTCATTCAGTTACTGAGCTGTGAGTTTCTCTCAAAGGAAGACTAGTGATTCTGAAGTGCACTTCCACTCATGATATTCTTTTATGTGAATCTGAAGATCTTTTCCATTCAAGTTTTTAAGTCTCCTTTCCTCTTTCAGTATAAAACTGCCTCTCAAAATATATCCACAAGGTAATTTTTTTTTCAATCATTCTTTCCCCAGGGAAACATTAAGCCACTGTTTAAATAAGTAGTGGTCTGATTCTCTCTGTTTTTTTCCCCCTTCTCCCCTCAGAAGTGCTGAGCCAAGCACTCTGAAATTTTTGTGAATTAGGCCTCCCTGTTGCACTGTGCTGCTTTGCATATCATGCTTGTTTCAATCAACTTTTTAAATTTCATTTTCTGCATTGATTTGAAATTATGTTTTGAAGAATCATCTCTGTTATATATCCAGACTTGTTCTTTGGTCCATATCATAGTTTCTGGATGTCTCTGGACCATCTGTCAGGCTGATTTTTTCAGAAGAGATCAGTTCAGGTTGTCTGGAAGGGCTCCCATTCACTGTGTAGGCATTGCGAGAAGCATTTTGATTTCAGGGCTGTGGATCTCTACTGAACAAACCAGAACTGAAACATGCTGGGGAGCTTTTGCTCTTTGGTGAATGGCACCTTTCACACCTGGTGATGTGCACATGTGATGTGGGGGTTGCCTGAAGAGCAGATCTATTGTTAAAGGATCCTAAAGTCTTCAGAGCAGTTATTTTTTTTCCAGATCCTCAGTTATGGAAGAGGCTCAAGGGTAACTGTATTGTGCTAAAGCTGTGCTGTTTCTCTGCTGTGATTTTTTAGGTTTCTGAAGCAGAAAGTGTTGCCCATGGGATGAAAGAGGAAGCAGAGATGAAGTGTTGACTCCAAGTTTGTTGTTTCCTTTGTATATAATTCACTACTTTGGTTCAAGCTGTAGCAAAGACATAACTGAACCTTTCTGGTAAAGGCTTTTAGGCATTTTCAAATACATGGAGGAAGAGGCAGGGCTGCCATGGTATGGTCTTCATGAGAGAGCCCCTTTTCTTTTTTTCAGTACTGAATGAGTTTCAGAAACTAAAACTAGAGTTAGTAAAGAGAATAGTCAGCCAATTTTACACCAGTTCTTTTCCTTTTGCAGCTTTTAGTTTGGTGGTAAATTTTTCTTTGCCAAGCTACCTACTCCCACAGCAACCATGCCAGAGCACAGTTCAAGTTCTGTTTATCCACAGTAACCAGTGGACAACTGCTGTTAATCTGAATTCCTTCTCTGGGAGAAGGGATTAGAAGTTAGCCCAGACATCTTGAATAGCTACACAGGCAAGTGCTTTTCTTTTGCTTTCTCAATTTGTTATTAATATTTTAATCTTGAGGCTTCATTTGCAGATTGTTCTTTGGTTTTGGAACCTGAGATTCTTTCTTTTAGTCCCAAGGCATTTCCATTGTAATCCATAACTCTCTTGAGATGGTCCAGTTTCTCTTCCCTGTATATAGCATTTTGCTCATTCTAACTGCTTTAAACTTGATGGTTTTTTTTATTCTAAATGTAACTACAGTCTCTAAATTATCTGGCTCTTTCAGTGCCTGTTCAGTCACTGTTCTGTAGCACAAACTTTCTTGTGTGCCTTTCATTTAGACATCCATTCTGGTGCCCAAGAATGAGCTACTGCTTATTTGGGAATGACTCTTTGAAGTCTCAGAGAACTTGAAGAGTCTGTTAGAAACAAAAAGAAAGATGGATAGTATTACTTATCCACCAAGTTGACAGCATGGTGGAAATAGTTATCCAGACTCTGCCAAACAAAAAGAGCTAAAACATGTTGATTAATATCAAACATTCTTTTAATCTGTTGCGTGGCTTTTTCCCGACTTCAATGTTGCTGTTTAAGATTTTACTTTTTGCCATGTTTTTGATTGCTGTCTACCTTAGTTTTTCCTGCAGGTTCTTACTTGAATATTTGAGAAAAGCAACGAAACAATTAGAGTGGAACAGGGAGGAGTTCTTTAGCCAGATGTTGCTGTTAGGTGTGGATTTCTGGTGTATACTTAATGATGTCTGAGTGAGAAATCCAGGACAAACAACCATCTGTTCTTCCAATCCTTACAATAAATGTGGAATTTATTCTGTTGACCAGATATTTTCCATTTCTGATCAGTAAAATTAATTTGAGGTAATTGTGGTCACTTCTTCTGCATTACAATTTTCGAATAGCAAATCTGAGTAAGCAGAGAAAATATTCATGGGAGGCTTTGCGAAACAGAGACTCCTCGAAATTTCTCTTTTTACCACAAGTTGTGGTTAAGGGAGTATTCAGAATCCATCAAAACCTGAGCACGTGTGTTTTAGTGTGTGGTTGAGATGGGAGGTGTTGGGAGGAGGGCACGTGGTGAGGGATTGCTTGTTTTGCTTCCACGGGAGTGCGAGCATGCCAGGCAGGAGTGAGAAATGCCAGGGAGCTGCACTGCTGCCTTTACTCCGCATGGATCTTGTTAAAGTAAGAACGCATAGGATATCAGGGCAAAAACCTGCATATTGCTTCAGGATTGTTACATAATTCCTTGTGGGTTCATGACCTTATAAACCAACAAACAAAACACTTGGCTCTTCCCTGACAGCCTTGCCAGAGCGACGTGCCCCACGCCAGTGCAGCCAACCCGATGGCGTCCGCTACTGCCGTGCCTGTAGGATTTCACTATGAAACCAAATACGTAGTGCTCAGCTATGTGGGCCTTTTAGCACAGGAGAAGCCACAGGAGCATCCTCCTCCTCCAACTCAAGGTAATATTTGCATATTCATCTAGCCATTTGCATGTGCAGCTGTATTTGCAATTAGTTCTTGGGGTGTTTCTGCAGGGATGCAGAGTGTGAGACAAACCTCTTGGTGTATTCAGTGAAAAATGAATCAATTTCACTTGAAAGATGAGAGATGCTGATGGAAACAAAGCTGTTTGTATGTAGATTAGTGTTTTAATTTGAGCTGTGCCAGGGCTGACTGGTGTTCAGGAAGCAGTTCAGTAGCTTTAGTTGCTGTCTTGGGGGGCTGGATATGTATTACCTTTGTTGAGCCATCATGAGAATTTGAGCCCATAGTTGCTGGTTTTTGGGGCACAAGTGGAAGTGAGCAGGGGTGAGGTGGTGTTTACTGGCACAAACTGAGTGGTGTCTTGTGCAATCTCCTGTGCTAAATAGTTTTGCCCTATTACATTGAGGCTCCTGTTGTTGTCAGTCAGTGCTGGTGCAGAGATGTGGCTTATGCTACTTCTGTTTGTTGATTTATTTATTTATGAGAAGCCAAGGACGGCATGGAGTCAGATGTTTCTTCCAGGACAGGTTTATGGATAATAGAGGTTAAATAAATAAATAGAAGGCAGAATAAAAGAAGTTTGGTAGATTGTGGTTCACATAAACCTAGGGGGTGAAACTGTTCTTTATTTTGTCATGGCAAGCCCTTAAGCAATGTTGTTTGTGACTTGTCACTTCTTAATGACGTTTTAGTCATTACTAGTTCTGTGATTCAGAACATACTCTGATAAAAAGAGGCTAAAAAAGTCCCAAACCAAACATAGACAGTCTTCAGAATCTCTTTTTTTCTCTTTGAACAATCATTTAAGAGTGCATACGCTGTCATTTACTGATCTTACCTGTCATGAAGTGAGAAATTCCTGAAAAGAAAATATTAGATCCAAGTTATGACAGAACTGCTTTTCAGTTTGCCACTAAAGCACATAGCACATGCTGGTTATATTATATATAATTCATTAAATTAATATTGGTATATTTAATTCATAAAATTAACCTTACTATATTTAAGATATGTTTGCTGCTTCCACTTTGACTGCATTTGTGGTTGATGAGATGAGAGGCACAGCCCATAATGGATATTTCCTGCCCTGCCTAATGCACTGCTGGGAGGTTTAGCTGGGTGTTACGGTCCTGTGCTTGAGCTGAGAAACCTTAGAACAGGAGAGACAGGAAAGCTGGGAAATGGAGATTAGGATGAGACTTGTGGGTTTGGTGAACAGACAGCAGGGGTAACAGGGGTGACAGCAGCACAGCATTGCTGCCTGCTTCGCAGTGTGTTTTCCAAGCACCATCACCTGTTGATACAGCACTTTGAGTGATCCCAGATTCCTTCCATTGTGCATTTCTGTGGCATGTCAAAATGCTGGTCAGGAGTCTTTCTGCTCTATGGCTGAAGACTATGGATTTGTGAATTGAGACGATTCCAATAAAAAACACCTGTCCTTAATCTTACTTTGCTTTTATTCTTCAGACACCTTCCATGGTAAGCAATGAAGCAACAGTTTGGCCTGTTGCCTCTTTCCAGTTGCAGAACACCCCTGTATTTTATGTTTCATTCATATGAGGCCTTGACTCTGGTTTGAAGTACTTTCCCTTCATTTATTTTTCTCAGATCCAAATAAGACTGTACTCCTGCTCTGTTTTCTGAATCATTCTCAGTGTAATGGGAGTATCCAGGAGACCTGGTGGAATTAAATTAACTTTCTTATTTGAGTGGGAGAGTAAGGGACTCCTCTAGAGGGCAGTTCAGTGCAGGATCCCAATTCCAACCACCTTGTGTCACCTGCTGGAGGATCTTCTGCATTCCCATTGCCTGTATACAGAACATGGAAGGTGAGGAAAAAAGGTGCACTAAGTGTTGTTAGGATTTCTGTATTTCCCTTGAGTCTCTTTCTACAGCAGTCTCCCAGATTTCAGTGAAGTTTCATCACTCCAGTTAAACTAGAAAGGATATCTGGTGGGTCAAAAACACCCAACCAAAAAAGTGATCCTCCCCAACAGGACTGGTATTATTTTGGTAGGAGAGATTGAATTCTTTTGTTTGTTCCCTGTCCTTCCTTCCAACAATCATCTGCCTCTGTTTTCCTGCATTTTATACTATTATTTTTTCTGGTGTACGTCTTTCAGTTTCAAAAACTGAGATAAGGAAAATCATTAAGATAAGTTGACAGGTTTCCAGTTAAAACTTCTCAATTTTTGCAGGTCTAACGTGCTTTGCAAGACTGATGTTTTTTGGAGGGTTTTATTCAGTGAAGAGAAAATTCAGATTGTGTAGATATAATTCAAGTTATGTAGAAAATTTCTCTGCTGTGTTTCCTTTTGGGTCTCTTGGTTGGTCTTGGTTTTGTTGCAAGAAAAATGGTTTCAGTTACAAGCACTGAAATCACTTCTGGCTTCAGGCAAAAAAGGTTAATCTAAATCAACACCTGATTAGCCTTTGGAAATTTTTATTTTGCTAT
The DNA here is from genome assembly GCA_009812075.1 of Sialia sialis. Lineage (NCBI taxonomy): Eukaryota > Metazoa > Chordata > Aves > Passeriformes > Turdidae > Sialia > Sialia sialis. The sequence continues at coordinate 17,662,283 of VRYO01002253.1, forward strand.
CTTCTTTTCAGCACAGGGATGAAGAGAGAGCTATCCACAGTATTCCAGACTCTTGAATAAAAGACAGTTTTACTGGACATGCTCATCTTCTAACATTATAGCCCTGTAGTGTTCAGTAATGGATTTAAGTGTCTCCAGAGGTAAATCCGCCAAATTTAACTGGCCAGTGCTTTGAGAAGTTTTTCCTATTAGTTTTTCCAGGGTAGTGATTCTGTATAACAGTCACTGCAGTTTATTTAAAGCAAAATCCAGTAGCAGTAAATTCTGATATGTTTTGGTAGGTGAATAAATCAGATAAATTAATAAAACACATAGTGGTATCACCCATATAATTCCATGTGGATGATATATTTATATTTAAAATGTGTGGAAGCTGTCAGTTGTCTGTTCATTAGATTGTGGAGTGATGCTTTGTATTTTTTCAGACACAGAAAATAATTATTAAGTATCGGGAAACGTCTTTACACTTTTCCTCCTGAAGTCACTCTCTTAACAGATGCTTCTACTCTGCTGCAGTTGTTCGTATTACTGACTTTTCAAACTACTTTGGTTTTGTGATTCAGTGTATTTATATTATGTTTCTTAGTATTTTATCAAGGAGTGAATTTTAATGTATTTCTCTTTTTAAATCTCCTCCCCCATTGCTTGACACCATCCCATGAACTTGTGGCACGACAAACACTGTGAAGAAAAGTGGTTTCTCTGTGTTTTCCTTGAGGTGAAGAGTGGAAAAGGTTAAATAATCCTTTATTTACAGAGCATCTGGAAGATTTATAGTTAGTGCTAATACTGCATGATGGCATGGATAAGTCAAGAGGTATGCAAGGTTTTGACAGTTTTACAGTTTCCCTGAGGTGCATGCTGTCCAGTACTTGAATCCAATTATCATGCCCGGTGTCCTTTTGAGCATTTATTATCTTTTTGGAATTACCGTATGAAGTGCTGTATGTAGTTAGTGATGGAGCCATTTTCCTGGTTTCCCACACACATGGTACCTACTGTTGGCTTGTAGGAAATGGAGTTTTAAAGATTGTTTTACCTTAAATTATGAACTTACTTCTTAGAGACCTTCCTTTTAGGGGAAACATACCTGTTTGGGCTGTAAAACTTTACATTGTGGGTCAGAGCTGTCCAGTTCATGGTAATAAGGGAACTATTCCCTGAACTGAGGCAAGGAAAAGGAGCTTTTTGGAGTGTGAATTCCCACTTGATTAAGCCTCCTCTTGGCCCACAAAAAAAAAAGTATTAGTTGGCAGTATCTTGTCTCTTTTTAATATTTTAGACTTTCCCAGTTTCTTTTAAGCTGAGCCTTCTTATGTTTTATAAAGAGTTTCTTGTAAACATTTCTGGAATCGATGCATCTATGAGTGGCAGTCTCTGGTCTGGAGTTAGCTGGTGTAATGGATAAATACATTTGTAAAGAGATTTTGTATATCTTTGTCACTTCTCAGTGCTTTAGTAATTTTAGAATCTTACTTAATGTTTTAAAAAGTCTGAGATGTTAAAGAAATATTACAGTCATGCTGAAAGTAAATATTTAAGTCAACTGTGCAGAAGTTAATATAGGTACCTAGGAGAACTCAAAAACAAAGATGCTACTAAATTAAAATTGCAGGCATGAAAGAAAATAAATCAGGAGCAATCTGTGACATCAGGAGATTTATTTTCTAATCATTCCCTTGTACTAAAAAGGCATAACATCTTTTCAGTCTCCTTGTAGTTGCTGTTGTCCCTTGTGAGCTGAAGTTTTGGCTCAAGCACTGTAGAATGAGATGTGCAGACTCTGTAGCTCTGATGAATGACTTCGCATCCCTGCTCCTCCTGGGATCAAACTTGGCAAAACCTGATTAATCTTGTATTGTTGCTGAGCTTCTGGAGTTTTACTGAAGTATTACATTTATTTAGTAGTCTGATGCTCCATGGTGTGGTGCTTGATGGACTTCCAGAACACATTTTCCTCTACTTTTTAGGTTACTTCCAAATACCTGAATCCCAAAATCTTAACAGAAACATAATTGTACCAAAGTGAACATTTATTCCATAAGTAGAGAGTAGAGTGCACTAAGCTGGTTGTGTAAGAACATTTAATAGAGGTTTGTTGTGCCTCTGAGTTGGGAAGAGGCTGTGCAGAGTTGGTTTATCAGAAGCCCAGAAGAGGCAAACCCATTTCTTGAGCACAGGAAAGCATTCAATGCTTTGGCTGTGAGAAACACCATTTCTGGTGTGACCATTTGCATCTTCAATAATGAAAATATATTCTCATCTAAAATAAGCTTGTTTTATTTTACCTGTTTGTGGCTTGGAAGTTGGCTAATTGAAAAAAAGATACCCTTCACTTAGGACCTTTGATGTTGTCCAGCGCTGTGTGCAGTGTTGGTAGCAGTGAACATCCAGGAGCTGCAGAAAGCTGAAATCCATTCTTCATGAGGGGAATAAACAGTGCAAAGTCACTGCTCTGGGAGGGGTAGGGTTCTGTTTTGGCATGACTGAACAGTCAGGTGCTCTCGGAATCAGCAGCTGCTGCAAAGTTGTGGGTGTTACGAGATGGAAACCATTGACTGCAGTGCTGATTATCTAAACAGCTCTTTTGTTTAGATAACTAACTAGCAGCAGTGGAATTTCTCTTCCTTCCATTTTCTGGGTGACTTCTTATCAAGTATGACAGCTTGTCACGGGTGATCATTGTCACATTAGTGCTGTGAGAATGGGTCTGTCCCTCTGTCCCTTCCCTGCACAAGGAAAGCACAGGTTCACACGAGGGTTGGCACTTGCACACACTTGTTGCACTTGACTCCAGAGCAGTGGTTCAGTTCTTCAAAGAAACTACTGGCAGGGACTGACAGGGCATTAACCAAAAGGAGGGACAGTTTGCTCCTCTCTGGAATTTATTAATCGGAGTGGCAAGGAGATGCTACTTGGAAAGGGATTTAAGAAGCTAAGTTATTCTGAACATGTGTGGTTAAGTCAGATGGAATCTAACTGGCTATCATTGTTCTTTTAGACTGGTCACAGAAATACATTAAAACAGTTTATACTGACTTAACCATTAGTTTAGAGAGATTCTTGTGCTGAGTTTTTAAGCACTAACACATATTCAGTGGGTCAATACTGTGGATTTTTAAAGTATTTTTCAGTTGTGGGAGATCTTGAAAGCTTACTGTCAAATGGTTTTTTAAATACAGAAAGTGCATACGTGTGTGTTAAGTGCTTTTACGGTTTTCACACACCCTTTTATGAAATTTAGTGATTATATGTGTCTGTTGTGGAACTCACTTAAAGTGAGAAACAAAGCAAAGAAAACAGGCATCAAATTATGATTTAGCACCTTCAATATAGGAGTCAAAAAAGACGAGCCAGAAAGCTCCACTCACTGTTACAGGATTTACCTGAAGATCTGGATTTGAAATGAAAGTGAGGAGGAGGAAATTGAGTCAGATGATACCAACATCACATTCCTTTTTTGTTGATATGTTATATTTTGCTACTAAAAATCAAGCTTATGCCAGTCTGCTTTGTTTTGATGTAGTTTCATAATAAGTGTATTAGGTATAATGGCTGTTTATGTGCCTTGGTTTGATTTTGGTCTTTAATTGAAGATGTTGCTTTTAAAGTTCCTATTTATTCTGTTTGTAGCCTTACAGTTGTTTTGGTTTGGGGTTTTTTTGTTGTTTGTTTGTTTTAAAAAATATTTTAAACACCAGTTCTACCTTGAATAGGCCTGGAAGTTTGTCTGTTTCTGGGTTCATGTAATAAAACTTCAGTAATAAGCCCTCTGGAGGGATCATACTTGTTGCTGTCTGAAATCGAACTTTCATCTCGTATTCCTTTATACCTAATATTTCAGTACCACGTGCCATTATCTATCCTGTTCAAAGCATGAAATTAAAACATTTGAATTATTTTTCTGTTTCTTTCAGGGACTCAACAACAGCTTATGGCACAGCCTGCTCTGGAGAAAGAGGCTTTGGAGAAGATTAAAATAGAAATCGAGGAGGAGCTAAAACGTCTCGATGAAGAAATCTTGGAAGGTGCTCTTCAGGTTTTCCAGTTTCAATCCATAATCTCTATGCACTGTAATGGTGGTTAATTTGTAACAGGTACTCCAGCTAAAGAGATTTTTGAATATGTTGAATCTCTTTATCCTCCTCCCCCCCCAAGATTTGTACACATTGTCACATGGAGTAAAATAATTCAAGGTTACCATTTGGAGTGGTGGAGCCTGGCCAAAGCAAACAACTGGATGACATTTAATAGGCTGCTGTAAATAATGAAAGGTGAGCAGCCTTCAAGCTGCACTTGATGGCAGAGGTTCTCAGGAGCTGATATTTCAAGGAGTGAGGACTTAAAGTGTCAGATTTTACTCATCCACCACTTTTGTGATTTTTGCTTTGACTTGTAGATGTGGCTTTTATAGGACTGTCAGCAAGGAATTGTTTCAAACCCATCTTTGCTTTGCATGTGTGTTGTAAATCAGAAATCTGAAATAGAAACACTCTTGAGCTGTTCATTCATATGGAGCTTTCTTAGAAGTTTTAGACTGAGAAGGAAAAAGTTATATGAGTAAAATAATATTGAAAATACCAATAGTATAGTACTGCTGCAGAGATGTCCATGTGTGGGCAAGTGTACTATGAACAGAGGCTCTTCTGCTGCTCCATCTGGGTTGGCATCAGCTTAAAATGGGAGAATAGCTGCACATTCAGCAAACTTGCTGGTTAGGATGCGATTGTGAAACAACAGCTGGTGGGGAAATGTAGCTCAGTCTCTGCCTTGGAAGTAGCACTTTGAGAATGTATTGGGACATTTTTTACTATGATTTGTCCATTGCATGCTTGGACTACAGAGCTGAGGTTTTTTTAATCCCTCATGTAAACTGTGTAAACTGCTGGGATAAGAAATGTGAGACTGTTGATGTTCTTCTGTAAATCTGTTTTTATTTTGTGTATCTCCTTCTCTCAGCATTTACCACTACAGGGTTTGACTGCCACACTTCCCCAGTGTTCAGCCCTGCCAATCCGGAGAGCTCAATAGAAGACTGCCTGGCTCACCTGGGGGAGAAACTGTCCCAGGAGCTGAAGGAACATCTGCACAAAGCACTTCAGAGTTTGCTTAGCAAGTGAGTTTCCATTTGCTTTTTCAAAGACATTTCCTTTTGCACCCTGACTGCTGCTGAAGTTGGGACTGCATCTTGTATTGCAATTACCAGCCTGAAATTTAATGGATTCATATGAACTACTTGAGGCTTTTCTGAGTGACCTCCAAACTGTGTTGGTAGAGTGCTGGAGTTGGAGGGTGCTGCTTTAGGAAAAGTTGCATGAATGCAGCCATGCATTTAAGTGGTTCTCGCTTGTTCTGCTCTGATGTTCTAGGCTTGCTATGTTTTTTATAGCAAAATATTTGCATTCCATGTAATTTTTTTTGTTTATGTGTGTTCATGCATGAAGTCTGAAATGTCTATAAAACTCTGTTGCATTTTTCTAAAGCAGACTAGAGTTACTATTTAATCTCCTGATAATATCCTTCCTGCAGCTGTCCCTGCTCTTCCCATCCCACTGATTGATTGAGATTTGGTTTCAAAGAATTAATGTGCCAAGGAAGTCAAGAGAATGGCCGGAGAATGACAAACCCAAATTGTTTTCCTCACTGTGCTGTAACTCTGTTCTTTTCCCCCTGTTGCTAGAGTAGTGCTATTAGATGCAATACTTATTAATTTGACTTCTATTTTCCTGCCCTCTGACATTTATATTAACAATGTTGCAGTACAGTTGGCTGTCAGATCACGACAGGTTCTGGAGTTCAATGAGCAGTTTTCTGTCCAATGCCAGTTACCACTATTGCCATTAAACTGAAGTCTGAACTTGCCTTTTGTAATGATCTGGCTGAGGACAGCTGCTTGTGAAGCAGTGCATCTTCTTCTGTCACTTGGCAGAAAGCCTTTGCTGTTACTGACTGAGATGCCAAATGATCTTAGAGGAAGAGAGGAATTTCATCACCCAATTCAGAGAAGTAGGGATGTGATAAATCTGGAATAGAGGTTTCTACTGAAGTATGAATGAGTTTTGTGATCAAAAGTGCTGTTTCTTGCAAATAAACGTTTCAACTCTAACATAATGTTATGCAGTCAAACAGTGTTAGTCCATAATCAGTATTGTTTATAAAATTTTACTCTCCATTGGCCTCTAGCTCAGGTATGAATTTCTTACTAGAATGTTCTGTCTTTAAAGTCTTCAGTTATAAAAAAGCCACATGCAAGAGCTGAGAATTTTGTAGCATATCAGAGAACCTACAGTAATTTCACAATTATAAGCCGCACCCGATTATAAGCCACACATCCGGGTAGCCAGGTAGACCACGGGATTTGTCCATATATAAGCTGCACCCGAATATAAGCCGCAATTTTTTTATTTTTTTTTTTTATTAAGCAAGGATCCATATGTGACAAAGTAACAAGTTAGTAACAGAATCGCACCAGCGCAGGGTTTGGTGTCAGATGCTCAAATTGCAAACAGTTTTCACAGACCAGCGAAGCCTTTAATGGCAGCCCCAGGCGCCCTCCCCGGCCGGTTCTCACTTCTGGGTTGGCATTTCACTGGGATTTGTCCATAGATAAGCCGCACCTGATGATTAGCCGCACTACTGGGGTAGGCTGGATTCTTCAATGAAAAAGGTGCAGCTTATAATCGTGAAATTACTGTACTTACCTAATGTCTTTTAAGTGGTAGAATATCAAATTATTAGGAAATTCACTTAACCAGTTATATCAAAGTGTATAAGGGGAAGAAGGGGTCAGGAAGGCATCACCTGTCTGGTGCCAGTGTTTTATGACCTGAAACACAAGATTTGCTAGCTCTTGAAAATTATTTCCTGTAATACATGCAAAAGATTGTTTTCTCTGGAAACTGAGAACTTTCTTTTTATTCAGTTCTTTTGTTTCCTTTCCTAACTTTGGGTGTTGGTTTAACTTCTTCAGGCCGGTGACATATCAGGAATTTCGGGAGCGCACGCAGGAGGCAGCTGCTCATGCCAGTGGATGGAACAAGGTACCAGCTCAATGACTTGCACTTGGATATGTCTCATGTCTCTTTGATGTCCATGCTGTTTGTACTAGGTACAGTTGTGCTTCTCAGAGGGCCAAAACCAGAAAGAACTTGGTTTTAGTATTAAATAAATTGGGTTCTCAGAATGGTAGATGTGCACATAGTGAGTAGTTTCATAAATAATGTAGCTAGAAGTGACTGAATGGAAGTGGTAGGTCAGCCTTCCTTTAGTTCAGTAAAATGAAAAGTTGGACATGTTGCCTTGACTTATTTTTTTAAATTCCCAAGGGAGATTGATTCCTACAGCAGTTTTGGAATGAAAACTGAGATGGTTTTTTCAGAATACTTCTCTACCCTTTCCCCTGCTCCAGTGTCACGTTTAAAATATATGTAAAAAAGAAAATGTGGTGAAAATAAAAATTGACAGTATCTTCATGATACTGGAATTGTTCATAAAATGTGGGAATGGTGTTCCTACCTAGTTTCAATAGTAGTTACCTCAAATGTTAGGAATCTTCTTCTTTAAACAAAATGCAAATCTGTAAATGAATTATCTTAAATTACTTTTAATGTAGAAGGAGTAGATTACTCTTCCCAGTTCATCTTTCATTAATCATTCAAATTCATCACTTTAATCATTCTCTGATGGGTTCAGTGGACATCAAAAAAAGAATGAAATAACTACACAGTAAGTTCACAAATATAAGCCGCACCTTTTTCATTGAGGAATGCAGCCTTCCCCACTAGTGTGGCTAATCATCAAGTGCGGCTTATTTATGGACAAATCCCGGTGAATGCTAACTCGGAAGTGAGAGCTGCCGTGGAGCCGCCGCGGAGCTGCGGCTGGCCGGGGAGCTGCCGTGGAGCTGCGGCCAGATGGGCTGGGGGCAGGTGGGGAGCGGGTTTTGCAGGGCGGCGGTGCCGCTGGCGGGTGGGGGAGCGGTGCCGTGGCAAGCAGTGGCGGGCGGGCTCGCGGCGGGGCGGAGCGCCACCGCCTTTGCACGGGCGAGCGAGCCAGCCGCTGCTGCCACCGAGCAGGTGGGGCCGTGGCAGCCAGCACCGGGGGCGGGAGTGCCGGGGCCGGCAGCACGGGGAGGGCACCTGGGGCTGCCTTTAAAGGCTTCGCTGGTCTGTGAAAACTGTTTGCAACTTGAGCACCTGACGCCAAACCCCTGTTACTAACTCGTTACTTTGTCGCACATGGATCCTCCCTTTTTAAAAAAAAAAGCGTGCGGCTTATATTTGGGTGCGGCTTATATATGGACAAATCCCGTGGTCTAGCCGGATGTGCGGCTTATAATCAGGTGCGGCTTATGATTGTGAAATTACTGTACTTGCAGATTTAATCACAATTTGAGTGTTTAAATGTGGATTTAAATTTAAAATAGAACAAGAAATTTTTTTCCCATTCTTTACGTGTTTTTTTCAGGAAGAGTTTTCCCTGACTAGATTTCCCTGCTTACCTCAGAAACTGTTCATCTAACCAAGGGTGTGGGCACTTGTAAAGCAGTTTAATAGACTTTGCATGACAAGTTACTGCCCATGGCTCCAGCAATTATCATTGCTTTATGTGTGTGCTCTTTCAATTTGTCATCTTGCAATTCACAGCATTTTGGTTTAAACAACCATGAAATCTGATTATCAAGAAGGTGGCTTAAGCTAGCACATTTCACTTTTCAGCTGGTGAAAGCTAAAACCAAGCATAAAACCAGGCATTGTGGCTCAGCTGGCAAGGGAGGAGGTGCATGGGGCTTCTCAGGTCAATGTGCTTTGAGTCCCCACCTCCTCAAGATGCAGCCCTGGCTGGAAGAATTCGGGAGTTTATGATCCAGCCTTCATTGCTGCTGCATTCCTGGGTTTTGGTCCCCATCAGTTTGTGGTGGAGAGCATGGTCCAGAACATCTGTGTCATCAACTCTACTTGTTCATAACATTTGTTGCTACAAAATGTATAGTCCAAAAGCAAACCAGTCTGGAAATTTTGTACCCCAGCACAGAATCTGTTTGTGTTGTTTTTCTGGTAGCTTGGAGCTCCAGGAATGCCCAGCAGTTCCTTCAATAATCCTTGTTTTGAGGAAGTGGAATACATTTGTGGTGGTTTCATTTCCTTTTAATTTCCTTTATCATCTTGATCAGAATTGTGTTTTAGAAGAAATCTAGATACCTTTGCTGCCCTCTCAGCTCAGCTTAATTTTTACTCTAAAGAAACTGTTAGAAAAGCATGTTGATGTTGAATTCTATAAAGGAAAAAGATCTTCATCTTCTATTTGAAATAAAAAAACAACAAATTACCGCCTCAGACAGGGCAAATTAAATTCCTATAATAAAATGAACATAATAAAAAAAAATTTGAAATATTCCAATGCTGAGTTTTTACACATTTTGCTTAAAACGAACTATTATATACATATATCCAAATGCATAATCCCACTGTTGTGCACCATCATGAAGGATGAAAGGATAACAGATATTGTTATTGAGAGCCAGTTGAACTGCTGGGTTGGGTAGCAGTCATCTTAAATCCCATTCTTACTGATAAATCGGGGCAAAGAATAGTGCAACAAAAATATAAGAAATGGCCATGTGAAGAATTAGATTAAGTTGGAATAGTCAAAAGGTACACAGAACTGCAATAATTTTGGATATAGCTTCCTCAAAAAACTATGGCTTCCTCAAAACCTCTGGGGTTTTTTTGTGTACATTTAAATTTGCAATATTGTACAATGGAATTGCAATAGTGTAGTGGACACAAGGTGTTTCATTTACACAATCAGCTGTCTTCTGATAGTAAGGTTGGTTTTATAATGATTCTCTAGAAGTTTTCTCCTGCCAACTATTTTCTTTGTGTGTTTTTCTTCAGTGAAAATATAAATAGCCCCTAGCATTCCTTCCCAGGCATCCTGGTGGAGGGAGTTGCAGCTGCTTTGAATTGCAAAGGCTGTATTTTTACTTCGTTCTAGTTAAATCTCACCACCATTCCCACAGCTGCTTCACTGTACAGAAAGGTGTTGTTGATTTCAATGGAAGTACTGTGAGGTAGTTTCTTTCATGAATTTAGAGATGTCATGCAAACCTGCTCCTATTCCTGCTGGTCTCAGAGGAAGGAGTGTCAGTAATTTCAGCAGGAAGGGAAAGCTGGGTGGTGTTTGTTGGTCTGTGTGAGTTTGAGTTTGGTCCCTCAGTCTGAGGCCTAAATTTGAGGGGGAATGGGTGGATTAGTGAGCAAGTTGGCAAAAGAAGAAGGCAACACTCATGTTCACTATGCCAGTGTTTGAACTCCATTTCCCAAGCAGCCTTCCCTTGCCTTTGTTTCTCTTGCAGTAAATGTCAAATATTTTGAGATCTGAGTGTTCATGCTGCTGTAGAGTTATGTGGGTGTGCCCAAAGCTTCTGAAAGATGCCTAACCTTGACAGCATGGGGTTTTTGATCCAAAAAGTTTGAGGCTTCCTCTTGACCTGTGCACTGTGATCTTGCACCTCTTCTGCCTCTGAGTTGAGATTAATTGCAAGAAACTCAAAAACCCCAACACTTTTAAACTTGTGGCACCGTGGCATCCCAAGTGGAGTGCTAAGAGTTATCAGTGTTAACTGTTCATCACAGAACAACAGTACTATAACCTGTCTGCCACAGTCTTGGACTCCTTTGTTAATCAGCTGGAGCATCTTAAATGTATCAGATTATGGACATTTTTCAGGCCCTGTCTGGTTTTAGTAGTCAATCTCAGTGTGATGCCACCATGAAATTAATACAAATCTCAATTTCAGCTTACTTTGCCTATTCATCTTCCTCCAGCTTTGCACCCTATGGTATGATTTCTGGTAATAGTAAAGCAGGATATTTGCAGAGAAGAAAACCAGGCTGATGGGGGAAGAGACTGGAAAAGGAAGGAGGCATGAGGAGTTTAGTATGAGCCTTCATCTTCCTTATGCAGCTGGGAAACAGCATTCCAGTCTGCACAGTGAATAGATGTGCAGTGCAGGTGCTTCACTTAAAATGAAGTAAAACAATTTTTTTCTCATGTGTCATAATGCTTTTTCAGATGCTAATGACTTCAGACCATACCAGTTTCCTGACCTTGGCGAGCTGCTGCATGTAAACATTGCCCAGAGGGTCACTTGTGTGCTCTAGAAGAAATTTAGAGTTCTAAAGTACATGTTGTTTAGGTAAACAAAAAATATCAGAAGCACGTTTCTAGAACCATATAATGTGAACCAGGTAGTTTCACAGAGTCTTAAGGCTGAGCATTCAATTCAAGGGTTTCTGAAGAGGAATAGGAATAGGAAATAATTGAGAAAGATCTCTCTCTGTTAAATTTGGCATCAGAGGGAGAGTTTGACACAGAAAGGGCTTCATGGTTGTCACTTTAAACACATTTGTAATGTTATGCTGCTGGGTGGAGGTGTTTGTTGCTGTCCTGCCTCAAAGCCATGTGTGAATTTCTAAAGAGACTGTCTAGTGCAGTGTTCCTATTCCAGAATGTGTATGAGTTTGCTGTTTGTATTTGGATGTATATCCCTTCAAGCTATTTATGATGTTGCATCTTGGGGCAGCAAGTTCTGGACCTGTTCTGCTTCTCTACCTGAACCCTGTGTTGGGAAAAAAGTGGGGCTTAAGAAGACCCTGCAGTGGTTGTCTGTGAAATTCTCAAGTTAGACTGTGGGTTTTTGCTTAGCAAATTAAGTGCTTATTTTTTAGTGCATTTTATTGTGTGTTTCCCTTGTGTCTTCTCAGAAATGAAGTATATAGTCCCTGCTATGTTTGCACTTGAAGATTCAGACCTTTTCTGTGGACACATGAATTCTCTTCTAGCTGCACAGTAGTATTGATAATGCTTTCTGTAATAATTCACAACTCTTGGTTTGTTTTTTTTTTAAGATCTTGGTGCCCCTGGTTCTGATACAGCAGTTTCTGATGGAGCTGACCAGACGGGGCCAGGAGCCCCTGAGTGCCCTCGTGAACTTTGGGGTGACATACCTAGAAGATTATTCTGCAGATTTTATCATTCAACAAGGAGGATGGGTAAGAAGACCTCATTTCTAAGTGTGATCCTACTAGCAGTGAAAGCTAAGAGGGGTTGCTAGAAGTAAGCAGTTGCAAGAAGAAATTACTCAGATAAAGAAATAAGCACTTAATACAGAAATGTCAAAAGGTACTAATTTATTTTTATAATAAGTGGTAAGATAGCTAATGCATATTAGAGTTTGTAGCTGTGTAGGAACATGCATAGAATAAGCAATCAGGATTTCTTTGTGTTGCATTTTTTCCTTGTAGAAATCTTTAATTCATGGTAACCAGTGTTCCTGAGTCATGACATGCTGAGAAAGTTTCATTTAGAAATACTTCAGAAAGGCAGCTCACAGATGATGAGATGGTCTTGAAGGCTGGGCCTAAAATTACTGGAATTGGGAAGAATGCCAGCTTTGCATGGAATTAATCTGGGATTTGTGAAATGGCTCCAGGACTGACTTATTCTAAAAAGAAAAGCTGTTCAGGAAAACCCAGTGGTAAAAAAGTACTAGTAGGAAAAATTTCATTCAGAAGCTTCTCGTATTTAACTGAGGGTTTTTTTGAGGGCTAGCTTGTTCCAGAATTTCTGGATGTCTGCACCTTCTTTACCTGTTCCCTTCCCAGCAGCTGTGGAGAGCATTTCTCAAGGCCTTTGGGAGGAGTTGTTTGTCTTTAATGGACAGAAGCACTAACAGTATGCAGCCAAATGACCTCAGGTCGTTTGATAAATGCACTCATATCTCAAAGTATTTTCATCCCAGGGCAGGCCCTTTCTTGCAGCTTTTAGGCAGATTGATGAGAGTACTTTTTTGCTTTTCTGCCTTGTTTTTTTGACCTCCAGAAGGACTGTGCTGTGTTCTTCAGCCCCTTTTTGAGGCTTACTGTAAACACACTTCGTGGAGTGCAAAGCTTGTGAAAACAAGCACAGCCTGCCAGGGAGGGGGGCTGTGCTTTGTATTCGGGTGGCTGTGCGTGGATGTACAGGTCTGGGTGCTGGTGTCCAGCAGGCTCCCAGTGTGTCTGTGCACATCCAGCCAGGCAGAAAATCAGACTGACACAGGCAGTGCAGCAAACAAGCCAGAGCTATTTTTGAAACAGCACAAGAGGCGAGGAAAGAGACAAGGTGATGAAAATCCTTTCCAGATGAATTAATGTAGCTGCAGTAACCTTTGTGAGTTGCTTTGGGGATGGGCTTAGGAAGCCACTGGGCTTTTTGTGGAGGAAGGGGAATATATGGTTATATTGTATTTTTTCCTCCCTGTGAGGAAAAGCTTCATTTTCACCCTGTGGATTGTTTCTGGGTTTGTTCCGAGTCTATGGGATGGCAGTGCTGGGAGCAGGGCATGGGGCCAGGATGGGAGAGGTTGTGTTCTGAGCAGGGCCAGGAAGAGCCTGGCAGGCTGGTAGCCACAGGAAAGTGTTGGAGTGTTTGCATTTTTTAAGGTAAGCATCTGCCACAGGGGCTCTGTGTGCCGGATCAAGTTGTCAGTAATAATTTCCTTAAGCCATGAGGGTGGTGTGTAAACCTGGGAGTCTCCAGTGAGTCATGTTGCTGTGACAGTAAGAGCTTCAATTTTTGTGTTATTTTGGAGCTGTATGAAGTTAGGTCTTTCCTGCAGCTGCTAAGAGCTTGCTTCAAAGTGGGATGCAAGAGTAGCCTGTCTGGTTTTCTGTGTATCTGGAGCAGAGGAGAGCTTCAGTATTTCAAGGGCAGACCTGAAAGGCTCTGTGGTGTCTCTGGTGCTGTCTTATCCCTTGGCACCTTGTAATTTGGGATCTTCCTCAATATTTGGATTTAATTCAACCTTTGCCAGGAGGGGAGCAGCCAGTGAAAGGTAAGGGGTGAGCTGAGCCCTTGCTGTGCCTCACTGTGGATGTGTGCAGTCAGAATTGCACAGAGCTGTGTCATCCATTTGCTGCATCATCCTGTGCAGCCACGATGCGGCTGGGAGAGCTCCCAGGGTTCTGCATGTGTGCAGCACTTGAGCTTCTCTTGGGAGCTCAGGAGGCTGGTGGGTCCAGGAAAGCATCTGACTGAGGATGGTAGACAGCTGACTAGAAGCAAAATTTCCAGCTCAAGGGAATAAAGGTTTACAAATTGGGTAGCTATGCAGCAGATTTCAAGTAAGTGGTATGGCTTGTAGGAAATGAGAAATTTGATATACTGCAGGATGAGAAGTTGCTTTTTGATTTTCCATGCCAGTCCCACAGAGATACGGTGCTGAGATGGTGTGTTGAAACAATGAGTGTTCCCCTCCCATAGTCCTTTCAGGCACTAAAACCGTAATTCATCTAACTTTTGATGGCACTATGGGACTGAGATGTACTGGTGGGTTGGTTGGTTGACAAGGCAATTTGTATGTTCCCTCTTTCACTAATTGCTCTGACAGCTTTGGCTGCAACTCTTGCATTTACTTTTTTGACTGTTTTAGTATGATCTCTCTTTTTGGAGCAAAAAGCATGCTGGGCATTCCAGGTTCTCTAAACAGACATGAGAACACGCATTTCTTCCTCCTGACTAGTGGGTCCACTGATCCTGCTAAGACCTTCTTACTTCATCATCTTGAGCCATTTCAAAACAATACCCAGCAGGATTTACAAGCAACTTTTTTCTTTTCTTTCCCAAAACCACCGTTAGGGGCTCAGAAAACAGACACGCATTGTGTACAGGCTCTCCCCACCCCTTTCCTCTTCTCCCCACCCCTTCTCCTCCTCTCCCCTCCCTTCTCTCCTCCCACCTCCCCTGCCTTTTTGCTCTCTGAGACTTCTCCAGGGCTGAATGCTGCTGCATCAGAAGCAATTCTTGGTCTCCTGGAAAAGTGCACAGTAAGAGCAGTCAGTTGGTAAGGATTTTTTTCCCCTCTTCCTTTCCCACCCCTTCCCAAATAATTTATTTCTTCTCATGCTCTGCTGATCCTGTTTTCCATTTCATCTTTGTAGAAATAGCTGGGAATGTCTATTGGAGACAAGAGTGTAAGTTTTATTGGAAGCTAGCTGCCTTTTTTTTTCTGTTACTGGCCCCTCTGTTTTCCCCTTGATTTAACTTGTTTATCAGAGTGCAGTTAATAACCTTTCTTCTCAGCACAAGCCTGGAAATTATATTTTGACAGAAATATAGTGGCAGAAATTGTCTCTGCCCCCAGGGGTCTTGTCTCATTGAGTTCAGACCTGGATTTGCATTTAACTA
The DNA here is from genome assembly GCA_009812075.1 of Sialia sialis. Lineage (NCBI taxonomy): Eukaryota > Metazoa > Chordata > Aves > Passeriformes > Turdidae > Sialia > Sialia sialis. The sequence goes on from VRYO01002253.1 coordinate 17,677,514, forward strand.
GTTAACTGCCCATGTTGAAGGGAATAAAAGTAAATTTGCTTGAAATCTACATAGTGTTTACAGTTTCCTATCCCAGCCTTAGAGGAGCTGTTTTCTCTGTGACTCCAGTGTTTTGTCTTGGGTTTTGCAGCTGCTTTAGTTGTTTTCTTTGCTGCTGGTGATTGAAAAATACAGATATTAGGGAGTGCTAACAATCTGGAGGGTAAAGAGAATAGAGAGGCAATTGCCATCCTAGGGAGGTCTCCTTCTGCAGCAGTCCAGGTGTCTGCCCTGGGAATGACAATGCAGAAATACAGAGACATGCTCTACTGGAGGAGAGAGAAGTAAGTTTAATGTGGCAGAGATGCAAGAAAGGGCAGTCTAGTTAGAGGAGTCCTAGTAAGGAGTTTTCCTTTCAAAATAGTTATGCTTTATGCTTGTATGGTGGAATACTGCAGCAAAGTGTCCACTTTTATTTATATGGAACTTTTTTGGTAAAGTAATAGTTTTTTTCATTTTTAGGCACTGTGGCTGAAGAAGGAAATTAAATAGTGAAGGAGTAACTAGATCTCCTTTCTCTTTTCCCTTACAACAACTTCAGGTCTGAAGAAGTGGTCTAGAAATAACTGAATTTACCTCATTTTAAACCCATAAGACTGAAACCTAAAGGGTGTTGCTTTGGTGCTGACTTCCTGCAGGTTGTAGAGGTTATGTTGGAAGGCAAGGATGGTAGAGGATCATTTCTTTTCTAACCAAAGTATTCCTTGAAGGGAATGAGACCAGTGGCTGCAATATCAGAGGTTTTTTTTATGTGGTTCACTCAACCTTTTTATCTTTAACCAAAAGTGCAGTCGTGTTTGTAAGAGCTCTGCTCTCTTTTTTTTGGCTCTACCTATCCTGACAGTTTCAGAGGGATGAACAGAGAGACACAGTAAGTGCCTGGGGGCTTTTTGAGACTTTTTTATATTTTAAATGTTTTGTTCTGGATCTGAGTGTTGTCAGCAGTGTTTATAATCTTTTTCTCTGACGGATTAGCTGGGTGATGCTGTCTGGTCTGACTTCCTTGAGGTAAAGGTTTGGTAAAACAGAGCTGGGCACAGAGACGGATGGAGATGCAGCCTGGGCACACCCAGGTGGGAGTGAAGGGAGTGAAGCTGTTCCTGGGCACAGGCACCCCTGTCCTGCTCCACAGCTACAGCAACCAGCATATTCCCAGCTCTAGGGAAGTTTGTTGTTGTGGGAAATTTGCTTATTTCCCCATGGAAGATGTCTTAGGATCCCTGGCAGATGGTCACTCCTTGCCTTTTGTTTTTCAGACACTGGATTTTAAGCACAAATGCTTTTGATGGGTTCCTAGTGCTCGTTGATGTGACAGTGTTGATGTGGGGAAGGTGGCCTTAGAAACATAGAATATCCTGAGTTGGAAGGGGCCCACAAGGATCGCTGGGTGCAAGCCCTGAGCCACACCATGTGCCTGAGAGCATTGTCCAAAAACACCTCCTGAAATTAATTTCTCCCTGGGATAGTCAATGCCCTTACCTAATAAACTTTCTAGCTGAGTTGAGTGTTGGAAATTTTTATTATAGCCAAGATTGCTCTCTTGGGATGCTGTGTTCTTCCAGCATTTCCTCTTGAACCTCAGGATACTCTTTTTCTCAGGGATTTTATGTGGCTCTGTTTAGTTCTGTGTTGAGGGGTTGAAGCTCAAGGAATATGGAGATGTTTTTTCCCCCTAGTCCTGTACACAATTTTTGCCTGTGTCAGACAAAATGAGGATGTACAGGTGGCTGTATATTTTTCAGGTGGGATTTTTTGTACCTTCAAAAATGAGTTTTGTGTGAGTTGCCTATCCACATCATTCCTTGTTTCTGCTTTAAGAACTGAACCAGAGAGGCCAGTTGAGGTTTTAAGAACACCTAAACCCAAGCCCTGGAAGAAGCTTCAACAGCAGTTAGACACAGCAGTTTTGCATTTTCCTGGTCTTTGGATTTTACAGGGCAGAACATTAAAAATCTGCTCTAAGATGCAGCAAATGCTCTGCTGAACACCTTAATGGGGATCTCTTCTGTTCTAATCTAATCTCATCTCCATTACAGATGCAATGTGTGCTACTACTTCTACTGTTTTTTGTAGAGAAAAGAGTTGCTTTTATCTTTGAGACATTCAGAATTTTGATTTGAGTATCTCTTGGCACCAGAAGCAGCTTGGTATAAATCATGCTGAAATTATTATTGGGTTAAATAAAGACATTTTTTTTGCCTTGTAGTTAAGGGTTTTGCTGTTTAGCAAATATATACTGTAGGTAATGAGCCTGTTTGTTCATTTGTATACACTTAATAATAAACATATTGGAAAAACTATGAAAGATACAGAAAACATAATAGACATTATATAGACAAGAGTCAGTTTCTGTGAGAGGAGAGGTTTTGTTATGTCTGCTGTCTTTAAATTGTAATTGAAAGTTAACAGGTGTTTTAAAGTAATAATTCTGTACTATATTGTTGTGGGAGCTTTCAGACTTTCTTTTCATTTTGTTACCATCTTGCTGTTGTCCAGTGTAACATACTGGCTGCAGCCTCTCACGAGGCCAAGTGTGCCACATCTATTAACACTTCTAGAAGCATCCTGGAACATTCCTGGGTCAAACCCCATCGGCTGAGGACAGTGATTGATTTCAGTAGCAGATCTTTTCCCCAGGACTGCCTGATGGTATGAGGCCATTCTTGCTGTGTTCTAGCCAAGCAGGGAAACGTGCAGTTCTCTGTGTCCTCATAAGTTTCTTCAGGTGGCAGTGATTGGGATCAGGAGTGGCAGGAAGAGACTCCAGCTTCTCTACCACACCTCACATGGTTCTCAAGTGTGCTGGATGAGGAAAGGCACTCCCATGTTTGCAAGTTTCCAACTGCAAGTATGAAAAAGAGCAACTCTGATGTTTCTGGTTTGAAGCAGTATGCTGTCTATTTACAATAAACAAAGCAGATAAAGAAATGCTTACATACATTCCTTATGTACTAGCAAATCTAAAGTGTAGGGCTTATATAAGGCCTCCTCAGGTTATTAAAAATCCTTCCACATGTCCCATCCTGTCCTGAAATAATCTGCCTGTTGGAGCTTTACTTCTGGGTCACATCTGTAGATGAATCAAGAGAATTGTCCTAAATGTCATTCAGTTTTTATCACAGCTGCTTTAAAACTAAAAAAAACCCCGCAAAGTGCAAACCTCAACTGAACCGGCACAAAATCCCAGCTTTATCTGCTTGACTTTATGTATTAAATCTTAATTCAGCTCAAGAAATATTAATCATGTATCCTAAATAATGCCCATTACTGTCTGGATTTTCAATTAAAGCTTTATAAGCTTTTAACGAAAAAGTGCTGGAATTACCCAGTGCCAGTTTGTCAGCTCTGCCCCACCTTCCCAGCCATGGGTGATCTGTCTCTCCAAGCCTGGGGAATCGAGTCCCTGAGAAGTGACACGGAATGAAAATTGTCTGTAAAGACAGAAAGGAATCAGCCAGGCTGCACAAGGCTCTGATTTACGGGGAGCCAGCAGCTGATAGCTCTTTTGAGGTCAGTGCAGTTGGCGTGAGAAAAGGAACAATAAAATTCTTGAGCCCCTCTGGCCTTCCTCCCTCCTGCTGAAGGCAGGCCGCATGTGCAGTGTTGGTATTAATGAGGTGTTTGAAATTAGGAGAATGGCCCATGTTCCTTATATAACCATCCCTTCATTTCCTTACTCTGTCCAAAGCAGTTTATCCTGCAGGTTACTCTCTGGATGTGCTCAGACCTCGCCTGTATTTTGTGAGAAGCAAATCTCCAGTGAAAGTGTGTATTTAGAATTACCAGGATGGTTTTAATTTCAGGGCAGTCTCTGTACCTGCTGTCCCCACTGACTACAGGTGGCCCCATCCTCCCTCTGTGGGCTGCTGAGTCATGGCTCAGCCTCTTGACTTTCACCAGTGCACAGTGTGTGACTTCAGGGGAATTCAGGCTGTCTCAGTGTAGCCCTTGTTGCTGATTTTTTTTTTTTCTACAATCACCAGAGCTTACAAATCCTCAGCAGCATAGTGTGGTTTGAAATATTTTTTTGAGTGAGTCACATCAGCATGTGTGCACTTCCATTGGAATGTTAAGAGCAGGGCTGTTATCAGTGCTGTGTGTCCCTGTTCTTTCTTCTAATGTCACACCACAGGTCTAGTGTATTGTGATGTGGTGTGGACAGGAAATAAATTCATCCTGATCTGTGGAAGTAGAGAGCTGAACAGAGAGGAGGATAGTACAAAGGTTTGTGAGACTGCAGGTTTTATCCCTAATTATTTTGTTGGTTAATTGCTGTTTTTTCTGAGTCTGTGTCACCTGGGGAAATAAAAAATTTACTTTGATTTAATTGCTTTTAACCCTTTCCTTGAGGAACTCTCTGCACCATTTCACTTTAGTTCCTGAACATCTTACCAAGCTGGATGATGTTTCCCACATCCAAGCAAATTAAAGGCATTTATGAAGAAAAGTCCCTGTAATATTCCTTTGCCCATGCCCAAATATCTTCCAAAATTCCATGGGCTGACGGTTAAAAACATATCTGCAAAATAAAAAGTGTGTTTGTTTTTAACTGAGTTCTTGACACAGGTGACTGTGTGGATCCATAAAAAGTTGTGAAACAGTCAAGGAGGTATCTTGGAATGGGAAACTACGTAGGAATCAAACCCCAAATTCACAGCTGTTGGGAAGGGTTTAAAAAAGGCACAACTGCTCAGAGTGCTTTGGGAGAACTATTGTGTGTGGGAGAGAGCAGGGAGCAAGAGAATGAATGGAATTTTTTGTTATGATGGACTGTAGCGGAAAGTTTGGAATTTGCACAGGAGAGCTCCCAGCACTGCAGTAATTGATAGAATGTTCAAATCATTCTTGTTACAAACAAGAAAGTTACTGAATCTTTGTTAATTATTTCACAGACTTCTATTTTTGTAGGAGACTTTGGAGTTCTTCTCTGCCCCCATCTCTTTGTCATTGTTTCAGCTGGAATAGAGTTAGTTTTCTTCCTGGCTGATACAGAGTTGTGGTTTGGATTTAGAATGAGAGTAACATTGATAACACACTGATGTTCTAGTTGTTGCTAAGTTGCTACATCAAGGACTTTTCAGCGTCTCATGCTCTGCCAGTGAGGAGATGCACAAGAGACTGGGAGGAAGCACGGCCACGGCAGCTGACCCAAACTGGTCAAAGGGATTTTCCAGACCATGGAACATCAAGCCCAGTACATGAACTGAGGCTGATCACAGGGAATCGCTGTTTTACACTTGTACTTTCTTCAGCTGAAACCCACTGTCAGATTTTTAGGATGCCTACAGAATTTTCCTAGCTAAATAAAAGCAAGCAAACCTTCACACCATCTCTGGGTGTCTGTGCTTAGTTGTTTGTTTCAACTTGAGTTCTGTAGCCAAAGTTATGATGACAGTCCTTATAAGTGAATTTGCTAAAATGCAGTAAAATACTAGAATTGCTGTAGATTCCAGCTGGTTGGTACAAAGTAGAAATGCGGTGGAAATGGGATCAAATTAATGTGAAAGGAATGCTGTTATATGAAAATGGACAAGCCATAGAGAGCACTTGGATAGAAAGGAGCGGTATTCAGCTGGGATCATGTATTTGTGTTTGCTTTCTTTTTCTTTCTTCTTTGCAGTTTGGTTTCAGACTTCAGTGTCTTTTTAATATTGATGTGGTCATTTTTAACCTGACAAGATACTGAGGGTGTTTTTTAGTAGTTTAGTAGTTTTCTTTATCTTGTGTTTTGGTGATATCAAAACATCAGGGAAAGGAGTAGCTCCCAGCACAGCGCATGTAAGGGATTCCATTCTCTGGACATGCCAGCTGCACCAGCTGGGTTCTGTAATCTCTGCTGAAATGTAGGTCAGGCAGCTACTGCTCCTGCAGAGGCCCTCTCATCTTTCTTCCAGCTCACTAAGTTTCCAGGTGTTCTGTTCTGTCCTGTGCAGGGAGGGACTGTTGGAGGCATCGCTCACATGTTGTATTTTGTTTTTTGTCCGCAGGGAACAGTCTTCACTTTGGAATCCGAAGAGGAAGAGTATCCTGGGCTCATAGCAGAGGACAGCAATGACATCTACATTCTGACCAGTGACAACTCAGGGCAGGTGAGCCCCCCAGAGTCCCCAACGGTGACCACGTCGTGGCAGTCAGAGAGCCTGCCCGTCTCGCTGTCGGCGAGTCAGAGCTGGCACACGGAGAGCCTGCCAGTCTCCCTGGGACCTGAGTCCTGGCAGCAGGTGGCTATGGATCCTGAAGAGGTCAAAAGCCTGGACAGCAACGGAGGGGCTGAAGAGAGGAGTGAGAACAACTCTTCCAACTCCGACATTGTTCACGTGGAGAAGGAAGAGATACCCGAGGGGATTGAGGAAGCAGCGGTGCCGGCCGGCGCTGCAGAGACCATGCAGGCAGCGTTTCCAGAAACCTCTGCTTCTTTGCAGGAAATAAAACCTCCTGAAATTGCTGCTGCTGAAAAAGCACATCCCTCCACACTTCTGCGTACAAAACAGGAGGAAAAGGGAAAAGCAGCTGAAGAGCTTGTTGAACCTGAAATTCCCATGTTAAGTAAACCTGTCCCAAAGTTAGCCCCATCGGAAGAAAAGGCTGCACCAGAACCTGAGAAAATACTGCTTTCAGGGGAAAAAAAAGTGGGGAAAGAGGGCCATTTGGAAGAAATAGAAGAGAAGTCCTCAGCTGCAGAGGAGAAGCCTATCCTATTGCCAGAAGGGAAATCTATACTGCTGTATGGTGGGGCTGCTGCAGTCGCTATATTGGCCGTGGCAGTCGGAGTAGCGCTGGCACTTAGGAAAAAGTAATAGAGCTCTCTTGAGGAGGAGGGGGAGAGAAGAGAGCGCATCCAATTTTTGTAGTTGTGTTACCTAAAGGTTGAGCTGCCTGCTGTTTAATTGGACATTTGAGTAACTCAGTGGTGATGAGGTGAGGTTGTTAAATAAGCCTCCAGCTACGGACAATCATGTTTTTAGTAGAATTCGGGCGGGGATTGGTTTTTCGTGATTAAAGTACGGGGGTATTTTTAAAAAAAAAATCTGCAAATTTGAGAACTTAAAGTGCAGGTGCTGAAGAAAGGGGTGCTCATATTCTAGGAACTGGAACAGAGAATCTCCAGGGGAAGGGGAGAGCCAGCTGCTGCCAGCCCCTGGAGATTTTGGCTTCTCAGATTGACCGCTATTGCAGCTGTGCTGTCTTGTCACTTCCTGTTGTTCTCCTGAGCCCCTCCTAGCAAACATTAGCCAACCTGAGTCCTGTAGCGAGAGGCTGGTGTCCCTTTTGTCTCAGCTTCCTCTCAGGTACAGCACTGCTCCTCATAACCTTCCAGGTTCCTCCTAAGCCCCAGTGGGACAGTGCTTATTCTTACCTCTTGGCTCACTCTGGTTTTGGCCCCTAACGTTTACTGGAGCCCATCCTGTGAAGATGCTGCCTCTCTATAGCTGTATTATCTCTGAGCATCCTGGTGTTCCTGGGATAGAGGTGCTGCTCAGGAGGATGGGAGGGACACTGCTTTTTGCTGGTTTGAGAATCCATTTGCTCTGCTCCTGCCCAGCCCACTTTACTGCAAACCCTTCAGTTACCAGAGGTACGAAATTCATGCTGGACACGATGCCGTTGGGATCAGTGCTCTGATATCTGGGGTGTATTCAGCAGAAATACAGCAAAAATACAGCAAAACCATGTGGAAGCAAGGCCAGTGCCTCAAGTGCAGTTGAGACATTAAATGCTCTGCTGTCCTGTGTCACGCTGCAATCTGCATTGTCTTTCCCAAGTTAAGCACAGAGTGTATTTAGTCCTAACTTGGTCTTGCCTGTGACAGAATCCTGGATATATTAAGCAATGGATTCTAGTAACTGAGCAAAAGAGCATTAAACATCTCTATCTGCTTGTTCCTGACCTAGCCCAGAGTGGTGTTCAGTATAATTTCTTTTGTGACTGTGAATCTGTAATTAGCTGAACTTACAGGTTCACAAATGATGAGCAATTTACTTGGGCAGAAAAAGGAAATCCCCCTTCCTGCAGTCACAACACTTCAGGTGTGCATGGAGAGAAGCCCTTCAAGTATTGCCCTGTCCAGCTGCAAGTGTTCCTCTTTCAGCACAGGTTTGTGTGTCTGTCTTTGTCCACACTGCTGCTCTGCAGGCAGCACCTTGGGCTTCCCAGGCACAGCTGTGGATGCATCTCTGAGGGTTGGTGCTGGCACTGTGGCTTACACCAGACAGAGGAAGGTGAAAGGGAACTCATGATCATGTAAAAAAGGAAACGTGAGCTTATGGTAGTCTTCATAAAGCACAAAGACAAGGTACTTTCATTTCTAAATAACCATATCAAGAGTACATCTCCTGATGAGCCTGTTCTTAAGGGGTCTCAGAATGAAGAGATCTTAGCGTATTCTCTATTTTAGGATATTCTTGCTGCATTTTCCTATCCCAGGATGCTGGAAAGTTAGAATGTGTCAGATTCTGAGGAATTATTTTTGTGTAAGCTTTTGTGAAATGGGTTTTCTAGAAAACTTTCTGGATTTTGAACTGTGTGTGTGTGAAGTTGAATATTAAGAGGAAGGGTTGTGTATATACTGCTGCTGTGGACTGAACTTGGGAGCTCTGGACTGTACTGTTGATCATTGATTGCTCTTCTTCCATGTACAAAACATAGCAGGTTGGCCTTACCAGAAAAAAAAACAAAAACAACGAATCTTTTTATCACATTGCAAAATGGAATTGACTTTATTTATTTATTTATTTTTCGCCATTTTCTGGTTCCCTGCTGGTACTCATTGCTGTGCTGTGTCCCCAGAAGGGGTTGCTGGGACCTCCTCATGCCACGGACTCTGGATTGTGCCTTGAATTCCACATGTTCAGAAAATTTCCTGTATGAGTCTCTTTCCTCTGGGAACACTTCACTAGTTAAAAAGATCAGCTGTGGGGTTGAGTTTGCAGAGTTTGGAGTCCTGTGGTCAGAGCTGGGATCACCAAAGGGAGGATAAGCTCAGATGGCAGTGTTCCTACAGATCTGAGAGGCTGCTCTGTTAAGAAGTATGAATTAGAAAATGGAAGTTTTCTTTCCCCCCATCTTCTAGTATAGTAGTCATAAACTGCATCATAAATCATTTACCCTGCAAGGTGTGATGCAACCTCTCTTTATGGATCTCTTGTAGCTGGCACAGGGAAGGCAGGAGCTACAGACTTGCAAAAGGCCATATATAGAATTACAGTAATTTCACGATTATAAGCCGCACCTTTTTCATTGAAG
>VRYO01002253.1:17697953-17755861 GCA_009812075.1 Sialia sialis
GTAATTGGAAATAATCACCCCTATTCAATTTTAAATGATGCCACAAGAGCATTGAGATCTTATCTTGATCAAAAGTTGAATCATTTGGTATTACAAGCGTTGCCACAGCAATGCTGGAAAGAACAGTTGAGCAGGACAAGCCTTAGTACGGAGTGTGGCTCCACAGCATTTGTGAAGGTTAGTTAGCTATTAGGGCCCGATGCTGACTGACTCAGTGCTCATGCTTGTGCCATGATTAGCAGTTAAAATAACTGGAGATGATGAACCATGACTGACCACTTGTGCAGACAAGAATTGTGGGAGGAGTCTTGGTGCATATGATGTGGAAGTGCCAGGAGAACAATAACTGGAAGTGCTGGCAAGCTCTGTGATGGAAGTGTGGACTGCTCTGACTGCCAGGCTGTGCTGACATCAATCTAGCTTTACAATAAAATAAAACAATAAAACAGACTATGGGGGAAAAATTACTACACCCATGCAGATACTCAAAATTGTGAGGACATGAGGTGTAAGAGCATGTGTTAGTGCTGAGCTGTCAGGCTTTTCCTTCGTTGATGCACTCGGTGAATCCAGTTTAGCACTACCACGTTTTCTGGTGTGTCTTTACCCCATGACAGATGCAAAAAGAACTTGGCCTTTGTATGTGATTAAAAAGAAAGCTTTTGCTCTCAAATGAGGTGTGAACAAAACTTGTGCTTTTGGTTTGAGTGTTTAGGTTAGAGACAGGACAATGGACCTCGGATACATAACAGCAAATGCAAACCTTCCGCCCAAAATCCTTTCTAAAAGAGACATCTCTCAGTCAAGAAACCATTAGGGGAAAAGCCCCCAGATTAGGTTGGCAGCAGGCCTGTCATGCAAACAGCTTGGCTTTAATACTGTACTCCTTATATCAGAATCTTTCCATTGATTTCACTGTCCCCCAAACCAAACTCCAGGAGTGTGAGCATGCTCAGAGCAGATTTACAAGTAAAAGGCAAACACTGTTACATAACTATTTTGTGATGTTAACTGAAACGTCACATCCTGCTGAGGATGGGCTGATGGTGCTGACAAGAGGCAAACTGTTCTCTGCCCTCAGGAAAGCAGGGCAAAAAAAGAAGCTACAAAGCAGCTGGGCATCAGCTGTGGGAAAGGCAAACAGAGAAAAATGCACTCTTATATTGGCAGCTGGTGCTCACACTTGAATAAAGTTTCCGCATAACATCTATTATTCTTCAGCAGCTTTCAAAAAACATTAAAAGAAGCCTCTTCCAACACTAAAAATAACATTGTCCTTTAAAATAGCTGCTTTCTGATTTATCCCTACAAAGGAGGTTACTTTTCCTCTCGTGTTATCACAAGCATCATCCCACCTGTAGCTGTGGGGGCTCGGGGAGAAACAGCCCAGCCTGGTGTCCCCAGGGTCAGGAAAATTAATCCACAAACACCAGAGGTTTAAAGGGACACAGAGGAGTCGCTTTATTTGAATAAAGGGAGAGGCCATGGGGCATTCCCCTGGGATCTCCCAAAATTTTGGAGGACGCAGCCTCCCTTTTTATCTCAATTTCCCAGGCACATTTCCTTCTTTCTTTCCCTATGGGCTTGGGAGGTATAGATTTCCAGGAATGCCTGATACCTGAGATCCCCGTCTAATGTATAACCCTCACTTTTAATTTTTAATTCTTACAGAATGCATCGTTTTCCCCCATTGTTTCTTTCATCTTTCAATATCCAGTTTCATTTCTCAGCAAACCTACAGTTTGTTTGTAAAGGCAAACATCCTTTTGTCCATCCACCAATCAGTGGAATCCGTCCCATTATTTACCTCTCAGTGCTGGTTTTATCTACCAGCAGACAGCCTGTCAGTCAAGACAAATCCCTCATTGCTCTCACCGGGGCTGTGGCTGTCCCGGGACGGGGCGGGCACGGCTCTGCCGTCCTTAAAGGGCTCTGCGGGCGGTGCTACCGGGCAGCACTCCCGGGGAGCCATGGCCACCTGCGTGCAGCTCTACACCGGGGCAAGGATGCCCGTCGTGGGGCTGGGCACATGGAAGGTAACGGGGGAAGGGAGCGGGGACGGCCCTCGCTCGCTCTCGGAGCGGCTGTGTCCGCGCCCGGGGGAGGGCAGGGAGCGGGGACGGCTGGGCTCGGTGACACGTCCTCCCCCTGCCATGGCTGTCACGTCCCTCCCTGCTGTCCCTGCCATCCCCGCCCGGGATGCTCTGTTCCCCCGCTGTTCTCCGCAGGCAGAGCTCCAGCGCTGCTTTTGAAGCCGCGTTCCCTGCTGTGCCCTTCCTGTCGCCGGGCACAGGTGACCCGTGGGTGTCCTCAGCCTCTGAGAGGGGCGGCTCCGTCGGCATCCGATGGATGCGCGGATCCCATCCATGCTCCATCCCCTCCTATCCCGGCCAGGCTCCCCCGGTCCTCTCTCCCTGCCCCTTCCCTCTTCCTCACTGCACTGAGCATTTCCCTGCTGCTTCCGTGCTGAGGAACAGTAATCTGGGCGAGAACCACCCGGTAACAAGGTGTGGCTTTAGAAAACCATTCATGCGTTTCGAGCAAGTTCTGACAAAGAGGGGTGCACTGTTGTGACGATGACTACAAAACCACTGATCTATACACTTGCTGGGTTTTTGTGAACAAGATATGCCAACATCTCTTTGTGCACAGCTCTTATGAGCCCTTTCAGAGTATAGAACACACAGAATTGCACACCTCCTCTGTCTCTGAAGGAAGCAGCTGACATAAAGTTCAAATTACAGATGCCCCAGGATAAGCTTGCTTAGATCACAGTACAACACTCCAAAGTGATATGGATGACTAAGGTGGCCCTCCCCATGGAACTAGAATTCTCTCAGCTGGGCCATTCGTTTCTCTTCTTAGACACAGCACTGGGAAGTGAGGAGTGTTGAGCAAGAGGCACTGCAGAGCTCCCTGGCACAAAACTCGGCTTCCCCCAGTCCATCTCTGGCAGTGCTGGGGGCTTTGCTCTGCCTGGCTGTTGGCTGAGCCTGCTTGGGACCAGGACTACAGATAAATGGCTGGAGGCTGGCTTCAAACCCAGCAGCCTGCACTTGTAAGATGAAGAGAGCTTTAAGAAAATGGCATGGAAAAACACTACTTAAAACCCTACTGTATGTTTCTTTAGTTGCTAGATAACTAGGAAATGGCCTGTATGCTTTTATTGGGATCTGACTTTTCTTTTTCCAGTCTGAAGCTGGGCAAGCAAAAGCTGCAGTGATGGCTGCCATTGACGCTGGGTACCGCCACGTTGACTGTGCTTATGCTTACTACAATGAGGATGAGATTGGGGAAGGCATCCAGCAGAAAATCCAGGAAGGTGCTGTCAAAAGAGAAGACCTCTTCATTGTCAGCAAGGTAAGGTGACCTAGTATCCAGGGGAAAGCTGTGTGCCAACATATGCACAGAGGGAAAATTCAGAGCAGTGGGGAAACACTGTGTGCTGTAGTGTGGAGTAATTAGGAGAATAGCTCAGACCCATACTGGTAAAGACTTCTTTTTGTCCTTGTATTTAGTAGAGCATTATTTAAGGTGTGTTCCACATTCTCCATTTTCATGGGACTGTTCACAATACGTGTTAAGTGGGCCCTTCTTCAGGAAAGGGCTTTAACCCAGAAGGTCACCATCTGCCTTGTTTTTTCCTCTAGCTGTGGTCCACTTTTCATGAGAAGTCTCTGGTGAAGGGAGCCTGCCAGAAGACTCTTGCCAACCTGAAATTGGATTACCTGGATCTCTACCTCATGCACTGGCCTATGGGGTTCAAGGTATAGCAGCAGCAGTGCCCTTGTTTTTTTCTACTAGGTGGGCTCCTCAGAAGTTCCAGGAGTACTTGCAGCACCACTGCTGCTCCAGGAAGAGCTTGTGCCAGCTGTTCTGGAGCTGCCCAGCCTGCCCTGGTCCTCCCCTGATCTCTGCCCCAAAACTGCTTGCACAGTGAACTCTGCCCTCCTGATAATGGGGAGCCAGACCCAACACCAAGGTCAGGCCTCTGCCTGCAGAACTGACTCGTGCTGCTTAACTTCAGGCTGAATGATCCTCTCCTGCTTTGAGGGAAGGAAGGCTGTACTCTGCTGCCTGATAAAAATTCTTTCCTCTGCATGGTACACAATCACAGAACAAGGGAATGTTTCTCTCTTCCATTTCTTTCTGTAATCACTGAGTCCTTAATATAGTACAGATTGAGCTGAGCTTTGCTGTAGGAGCCTTAAAGTTGTTCCACAGATCTTGGATTTCAAAAGGTGAGAGTTTCTGACATCCATGTCAGAAGTACATGAAATACATCTCATTCTTCATGTGCTCCAAAGGAGCTGATGGCTCAGTCTGTGTCTAGTCTTGGCTTTTTCTTTCTGCTGCAGACAGGTTAAGACCTCCATCCTATCTATTGCTTTTGAGCTTGTTCAATATCTTGTTCAGCAGATGTGGCCTAAACCTGACTTAAAACAGACAAACACAGTTCTCTCTTAAAGGAATAATAGAGGACTATAGGAGGCTTGACTGTTCCACAGGTGATGTGACTTGGTCATCTGTATGTGTTTTAGTGAGTCACCACTTTACTTGGTCTAGGAGATACACCTGACATTCTTAGTAGGAATAATTCCTGATCATTCCTACTAGGAATGGTTGCTGGCAAAATTGTCAGGAACAATGTAGACAACTGTACATGGTCTCCAGTTGTCTTGGTATTAACTTGCCAATAAAAAGAGTGTTTCAATCTCTTTTTTTTTTTTTTTTTTCACTGACAGGCAGGAGAGGAGCTGTTTCCTGCAGATGACAAAGGCATGGCTATCCCCAGCAACACAGATATTCTAGAAACATGGGAGGTGAGTTCATCCACGGTGGGACATCATGGTAGCTATTACTGGAAGTCTTTTCCATGCTTTCATTATCTTCAGCAGCCCCAAAGATTTTATGTATTTATTGCATTGGAAATGAAGCCAACAAATAGTAATTCCTTCAGGGCCTGTCTTTTATACTAGTGCTGACTGCTCCTGTCTCTGCCAGGCCATGGAAGAGCTGGTGGATGCTGGCCTGGTAAAAGCCATTGGTGTCTCCAACTTCAACCATGAGCAGATTGAAAGAATCTTGAACAAGCCAGGACTGAAGTACAAACCTGCAAATAATCAGGTAAGCTGCAAAGTGACTGGTTTTGTGGGATTATAAAGATCCAACTACAGTTGAATGAGGAGATGCAAAAAGGAAGAACAAAACAGACAAAGCACAATTACGCCCTGTGATTATTTCTGAGTACACATAAATATGTTGATCTGTGTCCTGATAGAGAATGAAGTTGTGGTACACAAATGACAACAAGAACTTCTTAAAGTACTTGTTCTGTTATTAGTAATGGCATCAATCTGTGTTCAAACAACGTGTTTTTTCTCATGCAGGAATCCACAATTCAGTCACCCACTGGGAAAGGGAGGTCAGTTTTAATTTCTATACAGAGGCAGAGCATTTACTTACACACTAGTGACTTCCTGGTATCTACCCTGATTTATGTAAAATAAAAAATAAAGGTTTTTTTACACACATATGTAAGTAAAAGAATCACCTAGTCTTTGTCTGCATACAGCAGACTGTCTGCATACTGCCCTTCTGTATGAAGGCGCTGCAGAAGTTTATCCCTTCAAGGGGTCTTGGACAGACTCAAATATCCCTTAGAGTTCTGAATTCAGTACTTCTTGCATATTCACTAAGAGTACCAAGTTCCCTCAGTCTCCAGAGCCTGCCAGTCCTTCCTCTGCATGTAGTTACAAAAAAACAGAGCATGCTGAAAGGAAAGAAAAAATGCATCTTTGTCCAAAGCTATGGCACATGAGAAAGGGGCCCCTTTCAATTGATGAGAAAGGGAGCTTTTATGTCTGGAACAGACAGCGCGGGAGGAGGACAGAGCAGATGCAGCATGTCCGTCTCATCCCACTCTACATTATTGCTGAATGTACAAGGCATTGGGGTTTTCAATATTTGCTAAGATACTGCTTAGAAATCTGACAAGGACCTCAGAATGTGCCAAAGGTCCCAGAGGTGAGTTTTATTAAATGCTCTTTCCCCAGAGCAGACCCAGAGGTACAAAAAATCTCACTGTAGAAGCAGGTAGAAAAATATAGCTGAATAATACTTTACACCTGAGGACAAATAGCAGCCTTTAAGTGCATTGGGAAATAATCCCTGCAGTGAGTCCCAGCTGTATTCTATCAATCTCTGTACTCTTCTGTTGGCAGATCGAATGCAATCCATACCTTACCCAGGAGAAGCTGGTGAACTACTGCCAGTCCAAAGGGATTGCTGTGACAGCATACAGCCCCCTTGGCTCCCCTGACAGGTCATGGTAAGACTGCTTTGCAATTTCTGAGGCAACTGGCATGGATAATGCTTGGAGCACTGACACAGTAAGTGCACTATTAGACATTGATCTCAAAACAGATTTCTGGTGTTCTCTCTCCCCTGTGTAGGGCTAAGCCAGAGGATCCTTCCCTTCTGGATGACCCCAAGATCAAGGAGATTGCAGCCAAGTACAACAAATCCACAGCCCAGGTACATGGATGCCAGACTGCAGGTACCCCTTCCTGTAACACAGGACAGCTAATGACAACATAGAGAACAGGCTGGCTCTGTTCCCAGTCAGCTCTGCTGAGAGGCAGCAGTGCAGGCTCTGTTTTCTGTGTGGCCTGCAATGCACACTCTCAAGTGTGCTTTGACTGTCATCATGAAACATTTTCTTGACCTGTCTTCAAATACTGGAGTCAAGTCCTCCTGCAGAGAATGAAATCTTGATAGAGGTCTGGGGGAGCTGGAAGACTTGACTGGCCCAAAACTGGATGGGAAAGGAGGCCTTCATATGAGGTTCCGCAACGTCCCTCTTTGCTCTTCAGGCAGGGCAACCAGGGCTGCAGGGACAGGGATGATTGGAAACAGGGATAACAGCTGTTGGAATAGGATGTGCTTCTTCCAGAGCAAGAGGAATGATTCAAATGTCTGTTCTTGCAGGTTATCCTTCGCTTCCAGATTGAGAGAAATGTGATTGTGATTCCCAAATCTGCCTCCCCACAGCGCATTGTGGAGAACTTCAAGGTGAGGGATCAGGAGTGAGCTGGGTGCTGCCCCTCAGGGATGGCTTGGCTTCTCCCTGTGCAGCAAGGGAGAAGATCCTTTATCATTCTTCCCAGCTCCTGCTCAGGCAAGAACACCAGGCTTTTTGCCTGTGCTCACACTCTTTGAGATGCTGATCTTTTCTTCATGCCTTATTTTAACTTTATATTAATAGAGGCATGGAAGTGAAACTTTCTCATGGTGACAGCAGCAAACAGGTGCTAAACAGTTCAGGCTTGGCATCTTTTCATAATTTGTACACAAAGGCTCTTCTAACTTTTTAACTTCCAACTTTTTAACTTTTTAAGGTTAAACTTAGGGTTACAGTTGGAGAGCAGGAATGAACCAAGTCTTTTTTTAGTATGCTGATAATTCTAGCAGTCACTTTACATAGTGTCTTGTATTCTGCAGACTGGAGATAAATTGCCACATGGTTTTTCACTGGCACTTGAATGTAGCAGCATACCACAAAAGGCTTATGTAGAGCAAGCAGTGTTAAAATAACAGTTGTGGTGTTCACAAATCATTTTGCTCTGTCATTAATTCAGTGGTCTTTGACTGCAACTGGTTATTGGGATTTCAAAAAGCCCAGACAGATTAAGTGAAATATGGAAATCTTGTAGATGTGCCTTTGGAATAGGACAGAAAGAAGAATCTCTCAAGTGGCAGATGCAGGAGCCTGCCAAGTGTCCTGCAACAGCTGGCATGTGTAATTGAAACTCTGGATGAATTTTTCTATTCCCTCTGTCAATGCATTCTTGGTGACACAGAGAGCTGTTTTCATGAAGCAGTCATGTCTTCTAACCAGCTACCCTCCCTTGCAGACTTGTTCTTTAATTTTGTGGATTTTGCTTCCAGCCTCTGGTTTGTTTAAAGGGTGATTCCCAGCTGCTTCTCTTTTTAGGTGTTTGACTTCAAATTGACTAAAGAGGAGATGGCAACTATTTTCAGCTTTAACAGAAACTGGAGAGTCTATACAATGAAGATGTAAGTGGTAGCATTCAGTATTTTTCTCCATACCCATAAGTTATGAATACTATATACACAGAAGCTTTACATCTAAATACTATGTAGAATGCCAACAGCCTGAATGATGAAGTAATTGGGATGTTCCAAGTGTACAAAAAACACATACTTTAGAGGAAAACAAGTCTGGAATGAGGCCATCCTTCAATTAGAGTTCAGATCCCACCTTACTGGTTTCTTTAAGCAGAACTAAGGAAAATTATGACTAAAACCAAGTCTTCTATTCACTGCAGGGGCAAAACTCACAAGGACTACCCATTTGATGCAGAGTACTGAAGATGCTCATATCCTGCCCTCCCTCCTTCAGAGCTTGGTCTGATATTCTTCCTGTCAATTTAACTGACTTTCTTATTGCATTTCTCCTCCTGCAGCCAGTGAAGTCACAGCTTATGTATTCATGATCATCTTTTGTTTATTCTTTCTCAAATATACAGTAAAATTGTTCCAAAATAATAAAATGGGGGCTGTAATAATTTTCTGTCAAAATGTGGATGGAGTAATCCACATTTAGTGAGGGAGAGACTTTGAACTACACAGTCATGTTTTTAATTTATCTTGCATCAATGCCACAGGCTCAGGAGGATAGCTGGCAGTTTTGGGAGAAAAATCGGAGAAATGTGATCTAAAGGCCAGCAGTTCTATCATTCCAGAAGTAACTGAGAAAGGAGTTTTTCTTACTTAGGGCAAGCTTTCCCTTAGGGAAAAAAAGAAAAAGAAAGCCAACTCCATAGGCGGAAAACACACAGGTAAGCAGTGTTTTCAGCCAGGTTTGCTCCTGAGTGTGTGGATTTTCCCTGGGCCAGCCCATTCCCCATCTCCCTGCGGGCAGCAGAGGGCAGCCATCCCTCAGCCACCCGGCAATGCAGGGACGTCCCTGAAGTCACACAGCCCCCAGATGTCACACTGCTGGTACGGGGAGCTCAGCCCCCAAAGTGCCGGCATCCCCTGTGGCCTCGTCAGCCTCAGGGCCAAATCCTCCAGCCCCTCCAGCTCCATTCACCTCCCTGTTCAGCTCAGCCACCCATCCCGCTGCCCTTGGCCACACAGCCCCTGGAGCTGTTTGCTTTTGGGGCTGTGTCACCTTTCCGCTCCCAGCGCCTGGGCAGGTGACCAAAAACAATTATGAAGTTGCATACTGGGTTTCAAGGCAAAAGAGCAAAACCTTTGTCCAAGAAAATGAGCACCTTATGGACTTATTTCCAAAATTTCCACTGTCAGTTCATGAAAATGTAATCCAAGAATGTTTGCTTTGCAGCTTCCCAAAGGAAGCAACCCATAAAACCTTCTGTAATCCCCAGGTTGAGGTGAGACTTAGCTTTGCTGAGATCAAATGCACATTTTCATTGAACTATAGAGGTACCATGTTACTATGATGCACAAGTTTGGAGCACAGTCTTATTAGTGAATACTTTCTCCAGCACAGGTTACCCAGTCACCATAGAGCCTTCAGAGGTCTCATTGTTCAAGCAAAACTCACCCACCAACTGCAGTCCCCTTGGAATAAAGTTCTTTCAGCATGGATCTCTTTGGTCTCCAGAAGTAATCCTGAGTCACACAACTGTGAGCCTAAATTCTGGAATGGGACAGGGTGTTCAGATCTGTTTCAGTGGTCTCCACACAGGTCACCACTGCCAACCCTTGGTACCATCTGCATTTTATCTTCTTTACATTCCACCCTGCACTTAATTGAAAGATATATGTTAAGAATTGTTTCTCCCTTATTCAAACTCTTATCTTAAACACAATCGTCATCTAATTGCATATTCATTATAAACCCCACTCCTTGCCCCTGCACACCAGTGTGAACATATGACACATATCCTAAACCCACCCCTTCTCGCACAAAATTATCAGGATCAACACTGCAACAGTCAACATAGTTTCCAGACACTTCTAAAACACTCTCCAAGCTGAATTCCCATTACTAACTATGCTTGAGCCACTAATCTGCCCATCTTCTGGCATGCACCAAACAGTACAGCATGTGTAAGTTACTGCTTAATGTCGCAACAGCTTATCAAATGATACCAGCAGTAACTGTGCTCAGACCTTGGAGCTTTCAGGCCACGGCATCAGTGATCACCACTTTTTCACAGTCTCTTCCCCACTGCCTGTAAACACAGCCCAGCACCCCAAACAACTGTAGGGGAGTCTCATCTATGGGACCAGCAGGATGAGATGATTTCTCCCCACAGCCCTTCACTGGAGGGTCCTAAACCCAAAATATGCTCCTGGGCTGATCTGAGCTCAGAGTGAAAAAGAGGCCAAGGTCTTTTACAGTCAGGGCAGGCCAAGCCCTTCAGATCTGCCTCCTGGCATCCAGGGGCTGGACTCAACCCCCCCACTGAGCAAGATAAATTTACCTCCAACTGAAGCAGAAATTGCTGCAGTGCTTCCCAGCCATTCAAGCTTGAAATCTGCATGCCCTCACCTCCAAACCCTGGTTTAAGATATGCCTGTATCTATGTCTGTGCAGCTCTGATGCCCTGCAGATCTTCCCCTTAGCTGTAGAGGTGGTCACACCTTGCAGCATTGTCACCTTCCTACTTAGCCTTCATGTTTTGGATGTCTCTGGTAAACGCTGTCGTTAAGGACATACCCACTTCCATTATTCTGGGTCCTGTTTTCAGATTCTAAACACTGCTGGTCACCAAAGTCACAACCTGTAGTGAAATTATAGTTGCTAAATGCAAAGGCAGCATAACAAACTGAAAACTCACGATACTACGCCATGTTTCAGTGCATGTGGACAGGGGAAAAAAAAGAAAGCAAGAACCTCTTCCCCCTTACAGTTCCTCATTGTCAGCACTCTCAATAAAGATATGGCCATGCTATCAAGGACACAGGGCACAAGATTTAGCAGGCTGGCTGTCACAGGGTGACACGTGCAGTACTTCCTCCTCCCCCAAGGCCCCCACCAGACCTTCGGGAGAGGCAAACAGTGGAAAGTTGACTGGCCTTACAGCACAAACAAAATACAGAACTTCTGCCTAAAGCCTCTTGTGACAGGATGGATGTGTCTCTCTGACTTGAAACCATGAGGTAAAATTCAACCCAAGTGATAAGAGAGAAGCACCAAGTCATGTAAAGGTTTTGTGATCCAAGTGAATGCACATCACATCCTGCCAGCGATGCCTGCTGGTGCTGACACAAAATAGGAGGAACATTAAAGAGGAAAACCAATTACCTTGCCACCCTTAGCTAAATGGAGCAAAAAATACAAAGCTGCAGAGCAAAAGCTCACACCTGAAGAAACTCTCCACACATGAATCAGCAGCAAAGCCTCCAAGGCAAGTCTGGGTTTTTCCATTGCGCTGTGACGTCTTCAGCAGAACAGCGAACACTTGTCTGCAAAAGCATCAAAGGCAGATTCTGGTGTGAGAGTGCTGGCCACTACCCTGTATGATTACAATCATGCATTTTATTCTGCCATGTCCTCAGCACTTCCCTAAAGACACAAGGACAACACGATCATTATGTCACTCATTAAAAAGTCACTGCTCCCCTTTTGAGACTTCCAAGACACTTTCAAAAAATCTCTTCTAGGATTCAAAATAAAGCTGGGTTTTTTTTTTTTAGATTCACTCTATCCTAAATTACTCCTAAGCCACAGCTTGCAGTGGAAGCTGCATTTGTCCCACTTGGTGCGGGGACAGCTTTTCCTGGCTCTCAGAGGACAGGCTCTCCGAGGTTTCTGCTGTCCTGTCGCTGTATCAGCACACGTGGCCACAAAACTCCGGCAAGGGGCACCAGCCGGGGCTACCACCCCTCACACGGGGCTCAGCGCTTCCGACCGTGGGGCACACAAGGTGACAACAGCTCTTGGGGTACAGGGAGACAGCGCTGTCCCATGTCCCCTCTGTCACCCCCATCCTTGAATGAGGCTCCGGTCCGATCCGATCCCCTCACACGGAGCCGACCCCGGGGCCTGTGGGCCAATCCGATCCCCCCACACGGACCCAAGCCCGGGGCCTTCTCCACCCGCCCGGCCCGGGCTCCGCCCGCCCCCTCAGCCCCGCTCCGCGCCGGGCGGGGCGAGCCTGGCCCCGCTCGCTATTAAAGCCCTGGAGTTCGGTCGCCGCCGCGGTGTGCGACCATGGCGAACTACGTGCAGCTGAACACCGGTGCTAAGATGCCTATCCTGGGGCTGGGCACATGGAAGGTACCGGGACGCGCCGCTTTGGGCTGGGGAGAGAGGGCGATTGAGAGGGAAGGGAGGAGCGCGGCCCGGGCCCTGCAAGCGCTGCCGACACCCGGCCAGGCCGCTGCTCGCATCTCGTTTTATTTAATTGAGGTTCGCTTTGGGTGTAGTGGCTGTCTTAGTTTTATCTTGCCGTGAGAAAGGTTTTCAATGCTCTGTTGGTGAGAGCTTTTTTTGCCATGGTTTATTTCAGTCCGAGCCAGGGAAGGTGACAGCTGCGGTGATGGCTGCCATCGATGCCGGGTACCGTCACTTCGACTGTGCCTATGTGTACCAGAACGAAAATGAAGTTGGGGAAGGGATCCAGCAGAAAATCAAGGAAGGCGTTGTGAAGCGAGAGGACCTCTTTGTTGTCAGTAAGGTATGGGTCTGGTGATACAGGGTATACGAGGGGATCTCTTTTTAAAGTAATCCCTCAGTTCTTTACCTGCTCTGTTTTAAGCATAGAGCAATTCAGAGCATTGCTTAAGCCATTTCTGAGATTCCTACTTTACCTCATCCTGTATTGAGAATTATGCAGGGTCCACAGCACTGATTTGGGTGATGCTTTTAATGTAAGGCTTAATAAGTGAAACTAGGCTACTTCTACTGTCTGCCAGGACACCGTGCAGTCATGTGTGCTGCCAGTGCACACATTGCTAGGTGTCACAGGCCAATCCTGCTCACAGAACAAGCCCCACTTTAAGAGCTGTAGCATGACCTGATTTCACATCACTTTCCCAAGGGGACAGGCACCCTGCTGAACAGTAGAGGAGAGTTCCAAGAGATTTAACCCAAGAGGTCACAGTGTGCTTTGGCTTTTTGTCTCCAGCTGTGGTGCACGTTTCATGACAAGCCTCTGGTCAAGGGAGCCTGCCAGAAGACTCTTGCTGCCCTGAAACTGGATTACTTGGATTTGTACCTCATCCACTGGCCTCTTGGTTTCAAGGTACAGCAGCAGTAGTACCCTTGGCTTTGTCTGTGAGTGGCAATTATGAAGAGCTGTGTGGCTTTATAGCCCAGTGATTATCCTGTGTATATTGTGTAAGAGCACTGCTCTGGTGCTCAGCTGTACTGTGGCCATGTGAGCCAGGCTGCTGATTTTTATCTTTGAGATACCTGCTTGCATGGCAGTAGGTGCCCTCATAATTGCCACTTGATTATGTCTAAGCTTAGGCTTTCAGTGAGAGCTTGAACAAAATTTTTTCTCTACCTCTTGCTACCAATATGACCTGTTTTTTATAATATCTGTATTTTTAAAATTAGTTTCACATGGACAGAATTATCAAAGTGAAAATGTGTTGTTGTATAAATAATGAATGACTAATAAATAACTGGTTTTGAATCAAGTTGATACCTGGCAGATACTCCTAACTGGGATTTAGGGTGTTCTAACCTTCCCTATGCCAGCAGCTGAAACAATGAGACTCCCCATGAAAGACCTGTCAGGAAATCTGGTCCAGTGTAAGGTAAAGACATTCCTAGTCTTAAGTGGGTCTTTAGTATGCATTTCACTAAAGCACTTCATTATGAGCAGGTAACAACTGTATGTCTTTGTAAACTGGCTATAATTCTACTTTGTGTATTACAAGGGGAGACTTAAATTTCATCATGTGTGTTTTGATGAGCAAGGGAACAGTGTCACTTGGAAGTATCTGTTCTTACTGTAGCCAAAAAAACCCCCAACAAAACAAAAACCATAATACCATGTGACAACAAAAAAGGCTGAAGATTATAATGAGTGTTAGTGTCTAATACAGACAATTAATATAACAAGAAGGATTAGTTCGTCCTGTAATTAGAGTTTGTAGGATCATGGTCTTCAGCTGGTGTTAACCCAACCTCCCAATAACATGTGTTTCAAGCAATTTCTCTCTCACTGACAGGCAGGAGAGGACCTGTTCCCTGTAGATGACAAAGGCATTGCTATCCCCAGCAACACAGATATTCTACAGACATGGGAGGTGAGTTCAGCCACAGCAGGAGCAAGTTTAGACTGATGAAGTTAATGAGAGCATCACAGACTACTAAGAACAGAAGATAATTTCATGTAGCTAGAGTTAGTTGGAAGGACTCACTGGTACAATAGCAAATTGTTGTGTATCAGTTCATTATTTTCTGCTTCTAACTTGCTGTGGATTTCCACTATCTCAAAGAATGGGTCCTTTGAGTATGGTATGATACATATACATCAGTGCTGAGGTGTTTTTCCATCAAAGTTAAACTCTGAAAAAGCTAAACACTTACTTTGGGTTTCTTATGAAGGAAGCATGTGTTCTTCAGGCCCTGCCTTTGTATGTTAGATGCTGACTTTGTGTTTCTCTCTGCCAGGCCATGGAAGAGCTGGTGGATGCTGGCCTGGTAAAAGCCATTGGAATCTCCAACTTCAACCATGAGCAGATTGAAAGAATCTTGAACAAGCCAGGACTGAAGTACAAACCTGCAACTAATCAGGTAAGCTGCAAAGTGGCAGAGGCACATGTTTGGTGGTTTTCTTTTTTTATGTGTTTGTTTGTTGTGGGTTTTTTTAAGAAAATGAACAAAATCTTGCTTTGAATTAAGGTTATAGAAAGAGACTGGAGTAGACACTACATATTCTTCAATATCACCCTCCAGCTGCTTCTGGCTGCCTAGGTGCTGGTTTTTTATGAACTCTGTGCTACTGCTTGGAAATCTGGCCATGAGCAGCTCCAGAATCCTTTCTTACAGGAGGAAAGGAGGGGAAAATCTCTTGAGCCCTGAGAACTTCCTTGCTGTACAGTAGGACTTGGTGTATGTATATGTAGAGAATTGGATGACCTTTTCATAGAACTTCTGTGGAGAAGCCAATTCCTGTTGGTGATGACTGAGGGAGTTGATCAGGAGCATGCTTTATGGACTCAAGACCTAATGAGGATTAGGAAGAAATGGAGTTGCATGGTTGGTAGTAGAGTAGAAGTTATATAGGTAGCAGTGAATGTAATGCTAGGAAAATACAGGTGGCAGGAGAGCTTGGAAGATGATCTTCTCAGAAGAGCATCAGACCAGGTTGTCCAGGGCTTTATCCATTGTGAAAACCTGAGGATAGAGACTGCACAACCTTCCTAGGCAGCACCTAGGTCAGGGCTCCCTGACCCCCTTGAGTGTATGGCAGGGAGAGGGAGTTCTCCTGCATCCACTCTCCACTGCTCCTGTTTTCAGCTTGCACCTGTTGCCTTCCTCCAAACACCACTCAAGAGCTTGGCTTGTCTTTGAATGACCTACTTTTAGGTGCTGGGGATCTGCTCCTAGGAGGCCTGAAGCCTTCCCTTCCTCAGGCACAGCAAGCTCAGCTCCCTCAACCTTTCCCAGTACAGCAGGTTCTCCAGCCCTTCCCCATCCTGCAGTTTCTCTGCTGAATTGATGGCAGTCTGTCGGTATTTCTGCTTCTGAGGGGAGCTGGGAAGAGGAAGACTGAGCACAGCATTATGCAGGTGGTCTAGAAGGATGAGTGGAGGCAAATGATGACTTCTCACAATTTACTGGCTGTGTTCCTCCTGCCAAGGCTCACTGTTGGCTCATGTCCAGCTCCGTCTGTTACTACACCCCCCAAGCCCTTTGTAGCATAGCTGCTTTACAGGTGGTCAGGTTCCAGCCTGTGCTATTGCCAGGGGCTTTTCCTTCCCAGGTGCATGGCTTTGTGTGTAGCCTCATTGATTTCCTTCAGGTTTTTGCCTGTTTCTGCCTGAATGGGTCCCTCTGAAGTGGCCGTCCTGCCCTTGAGTGTATTGGTTGGTTGTTCCCCAGTTTGACATCACCTTTAAGATTCTACCTATTGAGTAGTTGAGAACTAGATGCTCTATTACTCTTAAATAACTGTCTTTCTGCAACTGTTGAAGCAAAATAAATATGTATAATATGTCCTAAAAATGGAGCTCTCTGTTCTGTTTAATATTCCGTGTCTCAGAGCAAACAGGCATGCAAGCCTCTGATAACAGCAGGCAGCTAGAACCACAAATAAAGTGCTCGAGGCTGTAAACTGATCCCATGTTTTGCACTCCTTGGCTCCACCTGCCAGCCATACAAGTTTCCAGAGACTGCCCTCAGAGTGCAGCTGCAGGAGGCTCAAATGGCAGCATAATCCAAATGGTTCTTGCTGTTGCCTGCTGAAAGGAAAGTAGTGCTTCCTGGTGTGCAGCTATCCACTAAGTGCCTCCATGCAAAGTATTAAATATTCATGCTTGTTCACTGCCTCCAGGCACATGAACAGATGCTGTTCCGTGTTCCTTACCTGTGCATTTCCCTGCCAGAACACAGATCCACTGTGAAGGAGTCTGTATTCCATTAGACAGCTATCTTTATGGAAGTTCATGCTGTGTGCACGTGTGTTTGTAAAAGGTCTGTAATGGGCAGTGGGCTGAAGGTCTAACATCTGTAGCAGCCAACCTTTGTCAGCGTTTTGAGATTAGAGGTGATGAGTGGGAGTACTGACACAAAGCAAATAAAGATTAATGAAACAATGCTGACCTTGAGGTTAATATGGTAGCTGCAACAAAATATTATGGCATGTTTAATTAGGGGTGAAAAGAGAACTTATACTTGCCTGATCTGCAATCCTATTGCTGCAATTTTACAGCTCTCCTGGGTGTGCGTTTTACTGTCCCATTGAGGCAGTTGAGTAGTTGGTGACCCATATACTGGCAGTCATCTGGATCAGCCAAGTTTTAAGGCGTTTGGTCCCAGTCTTTGGACCCTTCACTGCAAGGAGAGCTACTATAGATAGTAGAAAGGGGGTGCAGCCTAGTGAAAATAAGGACTGAATAATATTGCTTAGAGACAACTGAGTTAGCACAAAAATCAACCTCTGGAACATGTAAAAACAGTTAAGTCACTGTCAGTTGCTATCTTTTTGTATTGGCAGGTGGAGTGTCATCCATACCTTACCCAGGAGAAGCTGATCAAGTACTGTCAATCCAAAGGGATTTCTGTGACAGCCTACAGCCCCCTTGGCTCTCCTGACAGACCATGGTAAGGTTGCTTTGCTAGGGAGCTGGTGTGAATTATTCTGGAAGCCTGCAGCATTCGTTTTTCATCAGATACAGATCTTTGCTAGGTTCGGTCTCTGGAGGTCTCTTGGCACTGATCATCTTTCCTCTGTGTAGGGCTAAGCCTGAGGATCCTTCCCTTCTGGATGACCCCAAGATCAAGGCCATTGCAGCCAAGCACAACAAAACCCCAGCACAGGTGGGTAGGTGCCAGAGTTCCCCTTCATGTAGCAGAACATGAGAGCCAGCTAATGACAATATGGAGTACAGGCTGGCTCTTCATTCCTTGTCACCTGTGGTGCAGGTTTGTTCCCTGTGTGGCCTTCCATGCATGCTTCCAAGGGTGCTCTCATCATCACAAGAAACATTTTCTAGGCCTATCTTCACATGCTGCCTTGTTTGTCTTCCCATCTCAAGTGCTGTTGCAAAGAAGGGAATATTTGAATAGCCTACTCAAAATCTGGGTGGGAAGGAAAGGAGTTGAGCATCACTAAACTTCGGGGGAGAGAAGAAAGGAAGCCTTGTGGCCTTCCACCACTCCTCTATGTGCACTTCAGGAAGTGCTGTATAGAGTTGAGGTATAATTTGAAAAGCAGCTCTGATGAGCTCATTCTACTGAATTGTACCATTTACTGTAAGTAACTGCTAAACCATGGCTCTGCATGCCATGGAGCAATAGCCATCCCCTCTCTGATGCAGTGATGTTCCTCTTGCAGGTTCTCATTCGGTTCCACATCCAGAGAAATGTGATTGTGATTCCCAAATCTGTCACACCGCAGCGCATTGTGGAGAACTTCAAGGTGAGTCACAGGAGTGAGCTGAGTGTATGGCATGCCCAGGGATGGCTTGGCTTCTCCCTGCACGGCAAGCTTCCCATGTGCTCCTCTGACAAGAGGACTGGCCTTTTTCTCCATGTGTTTGCCTGCAGTCTCCTGAGGGCTGAGTTAAAGATGACAGTGTGAGAGTAGGAGTGACCAAAGCTTTGGGAAACACTCTATCCTGATAATATCAATCACATTGTGATTATTCCTGTTTTGTGTCATGTGGATGAGTCATATGACAGCTTATTTGGGGCCTGAGTGCAATAGCACCCCCCAGCCCAAAAAAACTTGTGCAGAGCAAGCACTTTTAAGGAAATAGTCCTGGTGTCCATAAACCATGTTGCTGCTCTTGATTTAGTCGTCCTGGACTGGACCCAATATTAGGATCTTGCTTCCAAGCTGTCAGTGGCTTTAAGTGGCATAAGGAGGTCTTGGAGCCACTACTTTGGCAGAGCGCAGAAAGATGCATCCTTCACCAATGGAAAATGGGGGGATTTGCCACACAGTGCTCCCCAAACTTAATACAATTGGCATGTTTAACTGCAACCTGAGATTTGGAATTCCTGCCTCTCCCTGCTCAGCTCCCTCTTCCAGCTAGAGGAGGCTCTCAAGTCCAGAGAGTTGTCTTTTTCCTTTCCCTTCCTGAAGCAGTTGCTTCCAGCAAGCACCCTACCTGTTCTTTAATTTTTGTGGTATTTTTTGTTGTTGTTTTTTTTTGTTTGGTTTTTTTTGCGTACAAGCACTGATTTGTTCCAAGAGGTAACTTCTATCTTTTTCTCCTGTTAGGTCTTTGACTTTGAATTGACTAAAGAGGAGATGGCTACTATTCT
The DNA here is from genome assembly GCA_009812075.1 of Sialia sialis. Taxonomy (NCBI): domain Eukaryota; kingdom Metazoa; phylum Chordata; class Aves; order Passeriformes; family Turdidae; genus Sialia; species Sialia sialis. The sequence goes on from VRYO01002253.1 coordinate 17,716,906, forward strand.
CAGCTTTAATAGAAACTGGAGAGCCTGTGAAATGACAATGTAAGTGGCACTTCTTTTTTTTTTTTTTTTTTTTTAAGCTATTAAGTTACCACATAGTTCACTACACGAAGTTACAGATGGTAGTCTTGATTGAAATTCAGGTTATACAAATTCCATTTTCAAAGGGGTCATCTTGAAAATAACTTTCCAGAGTAAGATTTTTTTTTTTGCATGTTCTCTTCATGAACCATAACATGATGAGCATTGAGCAAACTTCATTTTCAGTTGAGTTGCCAAGAAATTTTTTGCAGCTGGAATTGCAACAGGAGGCTTCTTATTAATGATTTTTTTTGGTCATATTGGAGGAATGAGCATGATGCAGATTTTAAGTCTTGATTAGCTTTGCTTGTGGTGTTTTGTCTTTCTTCCTCATCACTCTTAAGTAAATTACAAAATATGTGAGTTCTTCAGGAGCTATTGATGATCATTCAGAATATAATGTGAGGATTTGCCACTTGAAAGCCTAGATTCAGATGCTGTGAAATGTTTTTTGGAAGGCTGCAAGAAAGGTCTTCCTTTTTTAAAACAGCATAATGGTGACTTAATTGTCTACCAAGCACCTCTAGGTCCTGTCACCCAAACAACAGAAGGTACTTAAAATATTTTTGTTTGGAAATGAATGTCTCTGAGGAAAAAAGAAACAGCCTTTGCCTTTTATACAGTTAATTTCTTCCTTTGGTTCTTTTAAGTGGTTACAGCTGTATATAAAGTCTTTGGGAGGTGAGATAATGTTTGTTTTTTAATTTCCTTCAGGTGCAAAACTCACAAGGGCTACCCTTTCCATGCAGAGTACTGAAGATGGTTTCCTGCCTTTCTCCAGGCTTCTCAGATAAGCTTCTGCTGTTGCCTATGAGTTCTGTGTAGCTTTTTCACTTAATCAGACACTCCTCCACACCCCCTTTTTTTTCCCCATGAAGATGCAGTATATGTACTCTGTGGCTTTGTGCTGCCTTTTTTTTTTTTTTTTTTTTTTTTTTGGGGAGACGGAAACACTGAAATGGTTCTGAAGACCACACTGTGTGGACTAGTAGATTTTCTTTGCCAAACAGTAAGTCTGGAATTGGTAAGCAGAAAGCACTGAGCAAGTTTGATCAAGCAGTCACTTTGATTTTGGAATACTGTGATTTGGAGCTAGTGATTATTGTTGGGAAGGACTGGGATATTGGCAGATGTTGTATACTGAGGTCTGCTTTTTTTTTCTTATTACTTTTAGGGTTAGATCTGTTTCTTTGTAACACTCCATGCTTTTTTCCCTTCTAATTGGAAGTATAAGTTGATTTATACCTGTTTTCTACATGGGTAACTCTTTGAAAAGTGTATAGATCCTGGTTTCTTTGTGATATAAAAGCTGTTTTGCTTATAATAAAATACAGTTTCATTAGTGTGTGTAATGAGATGGTTATTTCAGCAATGCTCTAATGGTAGTAATGCTGGAGCAGCTGTATATTGTCAGCTGTCTTTAGAGATTACACAAAAGCAAGGAAAATTACCATCCCCACAAAATCTGTTGATGTTGGCTTCTTCTGTGTGTCCTGTGAGCTGCCTGCTGTTCTCATGGTTGAACTTGTGGCTAATGACTCTTTGTCTCTCTTAAAATAGAACTCTTTTGGTTCTGACTACCCATACAGTCATATTTAATTCAGTTTTTATTTTGTTGAGGTGATAGTATACTTCTGCTAGTAGAAAACTTAGTCCACTGAGGACTTGAAGCCTACACAGCATCCTATGGGATTGCTTCAATAAGCAGTAGAAAGTTTGCCCTCTCCAGCAGGGAGCACATGATGCAGGAAGGGATTCTCTGCTTGTGCAGAAACCAAAACCCAAAAATGGATTTCCAAGAGAAGTCTGTCTTTGAGCTAGCAGATCAGAAGCTTAATTCTTAGTTTCAGTGAGCACAGGAAAATAGGCTGATACTGAACTTGTGGCTTGTCAAGTTTGGCCCTCTGATTTTCACAATACTTGCACGTAGTGGTTTTAAAGCTGTTGCCACCTGAGAGCTGCTCAAGACTGTTGACAAAATGGGTTTAGCCACTGCTTTTCCCAGTGCCCAGTGTTGGGTGGCTTCCTTGCATATTCCTGTGAGTTTTTTAGATGTTGGAGTAGCTCTGGGATGTGAGTGGTCCCCCTGAGCAGGCCTGGGAGAAAGGAGGTTCTCTCTGAACAGATGGAAAAAGGGAGACACCAGGGCAAAACTGATATGAATGGTAAATGTAGGATTGTGATTCCATAACTGCGTAGCAAACCTTCAAGTGAACTTGGCCAGGTTAAAATTAAACATGAAGGCAAGTTGATATCAAAGTATTTGTGAAATAGGTGATCTGTTTCCTTGTTCTGATCATAAAGAGTCTAAGGAGTCATACTAATGGAAAATTACCAAAAAAATCTGCTTTCTCAATGCAGTAGTTAGTATTTATTAGAGAAGTTTAACAACATTTTTCAAAATAAATCTTTCCACTATTGCTCAAACTGGAATTGGCATGCAGCCGTTTTTGGTTACGATAATTTACAATAGGCTGAACAGACAAGATAGATTGAACTTAAAATATGAAGAGAGAATCAGTGTCTGACTTGAAGCAATAGGCTCCTCTGATACTGATTCTTCTCATATAAATTGATTATAAATCACTTTAAATTCTGGGCTTAAAAGCACTTAGAGAAAGCTTCAGCTCTGCAAGTTCTTGGGAATCTTTAATGTGATAAACAAAAGCCCAAAGGCATCTAAAAAAGCCAGAAGAGGAGGTGATTTTCTTTGGTTAGTCTGAGCTGTGACAGAAAACTGTTTGGGGCAATGTTGACTTGCTTGCAAAAAGCATTTTTGTGACAAGTGTGTTCTGTCAAGAAGTTAGATCGAGGGTCAGGTTTCCAAAATAGTACATCAGGTTCTGTTAGCTTCCTCTGTTTTCATGTCACTGTAACTTTATGGAAGTTTGTGCCTGAAATTTTCCATTCTAGAAGTAGGAATTTTACCGGGGACAGCTTGCAAGACAGGCTGCTGCAGGGCAGAAGGGAGAGCAGCGAGCACTCGGGGTGGAGTGGCATTGTAACAGGCTCTCTCTGTATTTCACTGGATGACTTAGTGGGAAGGAATTTGCAAAGGGTCGTTCTGGGACACAGTGCAGCACTCTGCCGGCAGAGGGCTTGGATCTTGAAGTATCAGAGTGAGAATTGAGGGTAAACAGAGAAGCACCTGAGTGCAGGGGTAATGATGCACAAGCTTGAACAGAAAGCATGGGAAGGGAGTGAGGGAATCCTGTCACCCTTAATGGTTTTGGATTGCTTCTCCAAGGGTAGGTATAGCTCAAGCTGAGATAAAGGAAGAGGCAGTCTTCCTTCAGGCTAGGAATTGTTACAGTAAAATACAGTTTGTTGTACTTCCATGCTTGTGCCATACTCTGCCTACAAGAGCAGAGATTTCCTTTCATCTCCTAAAAGGTAAAGTGGAAAGATCAAAGAGCTCAATATCCGGAGCTCAGCATTCCTGCTAACTGAGCTCTTCCTGCTGAAACTGTTCACGGCATTTGTTTTTGTGTTGTGATTTGACAGATCTCTGGGTTTCTGATCAAAGACATTTTTAAGGACAAATACAGTCTTGTAGCTCTTCCAATGAAAAGTTGGTTGTGTTTTGTTTTGTGTTCTTAATTTAAGAACTTGTAGTTCAGCTCCACCTTGTCGGCCTCTTCCTAGAGATTCTGGGGACTCTGCTGCAGCAGTTGAGCTAGTGTGATATTGTGGAATGCTCTGGGAAGAATTCCAGCCTAGAGGAAAGATTAAGAGCAGCTAATAGGAAAAAAAACATGTCCTTGGAACTGGTAAAATCAGTACTTGCACAAAATTTGTTTTGCTTCCAGCTTCATACAGTGTTCCAAGTGATACCAGATTAGCAGGCCTCTATTTCATGTTTGAAAGAAAATGGCTCTCACAGGATAGATCAATTTAGGTGGTAGCAAAGAATGATGGTAAACTGATTTATCAGGGAAAACAGGTAGAGAAAATCAGCTGTTATCTCATTAGAGAAGGCAAGATAGTGTTCTTGCCAGTTTTTTTTGTGTAGTAGAGGATGCAAGAAGTACTTGGAACTGGTATCTTGCTGGTTGAAGATAGGACAGCCAAGTCTGACAGGCACAGCATGTTTGTTTCAGGTTGCTGTTCATGTTCCTTTGGGAGAAAATAGCTTGACTTCTGGTATTGGAACACAAATACACAGGCCTGTCTGGCTGGAATGACTTTTTATATGATGCTCTTTAACTTGGTGTTTGCTTCCCTCAGAGAAAAAGGACAAAGGACCTGTCCTTGCTGAGCTCACAAGACTACACAAATTCGATAGAGTGCACTTGTTTCAGAGGTGTGAAAACTGGGGCACAGGAAATTACAGTATTAAAAATGGGAAAAAAAAATCGTGTCTTTGGATTTTGATGTGTATTGATTGTGTTGAAGATAGAACTAGAAATCTGGAGTGTTTTGCTTAACTGGGGCACAGAAGAGTTAACTTTGGACAAATCATTTTCATTTCAGTCACTTGGTACTCCCCTAGTGTGTCATCTATAAACTATCAATAACTTTTGTCATCCTTCCTTCTGCCTTATCCTTGGTTCCATTAAAATACGGAGCCCTGACTTATTCTGGCAGGACCTTGTTTATTTTACCTGTGAGGCAGCTCTTCAAGCTGTTAAATAGGCCCCACTGATCTTGCATTTTAATTTGAAGTGCATGTTACAGGACACTAGTACAAACATCTGCAAAACTTGGGTGTTTTTTTCCAAATTCTTAAGGAAAAAAAAACCTGAAGGCAAAATGAAGCTATTGTAAACTGAAACAGGCCTAGTTACAAGTCAGCTGGTAGTTGCTCATAAGAGCAGCTGAACTGAATCAGGCAATTATCTACACCTTGCAGCATCTTGGCTCCAGCTGTGTTCAAAATAAGTTGCTGAAGATGAGTAAGATGATCATTGCAGCGAAGTGTTACTTAAATATTCTGACCACGTTTTTTTAACAGCCATCAGTTAACTCTTTGCACAGCTACTTACTGAATCTGTTATGTTCCAAATGAATGATGCTCCACTCTGTTTGTCAGGTGTTTCTACCTCTTGATTGTTTTGGGCTAATTTGATGTTAATTAATTTGATTCTGCTGGTTTTTACAGTGGAGGGAATAACAACTGGTCTATTTCCAGTCACACTTCTGTAAGCTGTTCCAGATTTGAAAAATACCTGGCACAGCTCCTTACACTTGTCAAGGAAAGTTTTAGTCTACTCAGTTGCCATCTGTACAAATTATTCCTAGGCCATTGATTATCCTAATCAGTCTTCTGCAAGTTGGATTTTTTTGTTGTTGTTGTTTTTTTTTTTTTTTTTTTAATTCAGAGGAAGCAAGGACAAGTACTTCTGCTGCAGGATTGCTTGCAACAGGTTCATGAAATGGATTTGTACCTGGCTGTCTTTAGCGTCTCATTCAGTTGGCTTTTGAATGATGTTGACCTCAATATGAGAGAGCTTGGAATTAAAATAGATGGAAAAGTTGGGCAGCAGTGATCAGCAAGGAGTTTGGATTTTTTACCTATTATTCATTACCTGTTATCCAGTTTTCCCTCCAAAACATGAACATAACACTTTAATTTTTTCACCCAGCCCGTTTGGAACTTTTCATGAGGCTTGACTGTACCAGAATGGATGAACTCCACAATAAAAAGCTGAAGTCATGGGACTGACACAGTGATACAAAGACAAAATGCTCAGCTAAGGTGTTTTCATTTTACTGGGCTTATTGGCACAGATAATGTTGCTGCTGACTAGGAACCTTGTATGTGTGGCTTTGGTGTGAGAGCAGTGCTGCACAGCTGATGGAAACTGAAAATTAATTTGGAGTACTAAAAACCTTTCTATGCAGCTCCTGGCAGCAGGCTCAGGGCTATGCTTGCTGTGAGGCAGCAGCTCTTCTAGAAAGGTGCGTTGTAAATAGGGCTGTGTCTCTGCTCAAAACAGGGGGGCTTTATTTCCCATTAACTGACACCACCCAAATTCTTCTCCTTTTACCTTAGCTAGAGTCTCTAGAGCTGAAAAAGATCTATTGTCTCTGAAACAAACACACAATCTCTGGCTTCTAACTTGTTTTGAATTTTTACTATTATATGGCTAGTGTGATCATCTAGTGTGACTTCCTGCCTACCACAGTCTATAAACATTCTGTAAATAGCTTCAAGTCTGATAGCTGTGATTAAATTGGAATGTGGTTGGAAATTCCTGTGAAGTAGAGCATATTTCAAGATGACTGTATGCTGCAGCCTTACTGCTGCTACTGCTGTAGATTGACAAGCAACCACAGGCTGAATACTTGTGAGCAGAGCACCTTCCTCAGAGTTCACCTTCTAATTGCATGTAGGATGAGATCCTGCAGCTGGCCTTTAAATGTAGCATGTTCAGGAAGAGGAAAAAAAGAGAAGGCCCATTGCAGGTACCTTTCTGTCCATATCGCAGCATTATAACTGTTCAGTGCCAATTCCTGATAGATTTTTCAGATCTTTCTTTAGAGAAGTTGCTGTAGGAAATGCAATTTGATGGGAATTTGTGCTGTTGTTTTTAGCGCACCTGTTACTCAAACAGTTTAGAAAAGTCTGAAGCACCTCTAAGATAGCTCATCATTTCCTTTATCAACTACAAGAAAATTAGCTGGAAAAGGGTATCCATCAAGTGTGTGTCCCAGTCCTGAACCTTAATTGCACAATTCTCCTTTTCTCATGGGCTGCAGCAGCCCTGACATTTATTTTTTCTTTTAAACTAGAGGCATCCTTTGAGTCAAAAAACAAGTAAACAGTACCTAAGAAACAGTACAGGAGAGTGAAAATCTGCTGTTGGCTTCTGTGAAGCTGCCCAGCTTTTCTGTTTGCTGAATATGGCAGTTGCCAAAGAAAATAATTCCTTTATCAGACTGGATTTTCTAGGAGATTCACATTCTCACCTGCAGCCATTTTACTGATAAAGGCAGTATTTATGTATTCTTGCAGATACAGTAAACCAAACATACAAATCTCCTAGTGGTTTATTAGTTTTTAGCAGTTCATAAATGGGAAAGCTCATTAAGAAAATATCTAATGAATCATAATTCAGCAGTGTCCTCTAAAGAGCTTTCAGTCTGTTACGCTGAAATTACTGCACCTTAGCATCTCCTGTCATTAAGATCTTGTGATGTTAAATAGATTTTCTTGTACTGATAATTAAAACATAGTGTATGTATATTACCCTTTTGTCCAAAAGCATAACTAAACAGAGAATTTAAATGTTCTCTAAACTTTGTCAGGATTTATAGTTATAACAAACTGCTTTTTTCCTAATCCATATATGGATTTATTGAACTTCATTATCATTACTAAAATTAATAGATAATATATACTTTGCTTTGAACTGAAAATTGTGTTACAGGAGCAGATAAAGGACCGATACAACTGGTTGATAAAAAGGCAGGCAAATGTCTCTGTTCAAAGATGAATCTTCAGAATTCCTGTGAGTTACCTTCTCCTGTTTTTTAAAACATATTTCCCTTATATAATGAATTAATACATAAAGTATTGCAAATTGCTTGAAATAACAGTAAATGGTCTGGATCCTTGGAGGGTCTGAGTCTGATGCTTATGTTAGTCTTGAGTAAAAGGATAGTCCTTGTGATTTTTGCATCTAGAAAAAGAGAGCATGATCAAGATGTTTTAAGGATATAGTTTAAAGGAAAAGCTTTCTTTCCCTGGTAAAAGAACTAAAACACATTAGAACATGTTTCTCTGCTTAGTGTACCCAGGGCAGGGGAAGCGAATTCTCTGTGAGCTTTGCAGGTATCAGTGACCACCTTCTCAAAGGATGATTTATCTTTTGCTCTGTTCAAATTGCTGAAGTTCCCTGAGGAAAAACCTCTCTTGTGACCTCCCAAGCCCCCTATGATGCTGTTAGACAAGTGGGTAACCTGGATAAACTGAACAAAATGCAAGTACTGAGTCTGTAACCATTCTGTTGTCTAGGCACTACCTCAATAACCTTGGCAGGGGTACATAGGCACAGCTCTTCTCTTCAAAAAAACTTAAAACTCTCATTCTTAAAGTGGAGTTTATTTACTCTGACTGTCCCTTATGTAAAGGAGACAAAGAGAACGGGGGGGTGGGGGGAAGAGCTGTGTGTTTATTTTAGAATTTCCAGCTGATTTTGATTTTCAGACAGCAGTTTGGTATGCATCCAGTACAGGATATCTTCATGTTGTGCCAGTGCTCCCAACCTGCACAGGATGGGCAATGCTCTAATAAGCCAAGTGTGAGATTCCAGCAGATGTTGGCTAAGTCTCCCTCCTTTTATTTTTGAGTGGGACTATCAAATAGTGCCTATGAAGCGGATCTGCAGTGGTAAGCCAGTTGTGCAGAAGCCTGGAGGAGGAAGTACTCACTCGCTTAATGCACAGATGCGATAGCGCTTCTTGAAACCAAGGAGGGTCTCCATCTCCTCCTGAGCCAGTTCAAAGTCAAACACCTGCAGAAAGGCCCCAGAGAGCAGTCAGAGTAGCAAATTTATTTGCAGAAAGAATACCAAAAGCAGGCTGATGTGTTAGGCAGTGTGCAGCAGGAAGAGCAATGAATAAATGTCAATCAAGGTTACAGTGCTGGTGGGGTCTGCCTGCATCAGATTGGTGCCACAAGGTGGAAGGTGTGTTCTAATGAAGACATAGCTCCTTACTTTCAGAGTGACTCTTTACATTCGTTAAGAAGTAATAAGCTATGTGGTATCTGATAAAGGTTTTGCTGGTTTTAAGAGGGGGTGGTTTGTCCCACTGGCGGAGTGGTGGTTTTTTTCCCCCCTGTGTAGTTTAACAGCTTTAATGACTCTGTAAGGTGCCATCTTACCTGAAAATTTTCTTCAATGCGCTGTGGAGTGACAGATTTGGGAATTACACTCACATTTCTTTGAATTTGGAGCCGGATCAGCACCTGCAGGAGCACAGAGGGAATTTACAGATGAGAAGTGCTGCCTGTCTTCAGAAAGCTGAAAGCCCCAAGTGCCTGCAAGGTTACACAGAGCAGCTCTAGTGGCAATCAGAGAGGGTTCACAGAGGAGAAGCTCTACCTGAACCCTTCTTAATTATCACATGAGCTCATTAAATGCTTATCCAGAGAGGACAACAAGGGAGTGCATTGAGCAAGAGTTTAGGATTGTCAGGGATGCTGTGTGGAGAGGCAGCTAGTGTACCAGTTAAAGCCCAAAGCCACTGGTCATCTTCTGTCCAGCAATAAGGTACAGGGAATATTTTTCTGAAGCATTAAACTGTGTAAAACTCCATATTATTATTCCATAATGCTGCTGTAGATAGTTTCTTTATAAAATAAGGACCAGTATTAACCTGAGCTGGGGTTTTGTTGTGCTTGAGTGCAATTTCCTTAATTTGAGGATCATCTAAAAGGGAAATATGGTCAGGCTTGGACCTGTGAAAACAAAAAAGAACAGGCTTCAGTAGTTAAATGACTCATTGTCTTCTCCCTTAAGCCTTACACCATAAGAATATTATTTAAATTACTAAAAAAGCATGATCTTGCAGACTTTAACATCTTGTTACTTCAGTTCCTGCCCTCATTCTTTCCATGAATGGAGGAATTCTTTCTCATGAGCCCATGAGAAGACGCCTGTAGTTTCTAGTAAAAACAGGTCACTATAACACACTTATGTCCAGCCTGAAATCAGGCTGGGAGTTTCTTTGATCCAGATCCCAAGAATTTCATCTTGTTCTTTACAAGCGCAGCTGCTCTGGCAAGTGCCTTGATCTTGGCCAGAGAAAGCCATGAAGATGGGAGTATAAGTAACATTTCAGCAACTTATCCATTTAAAAACTGGATCCCTTTGTCCCAGCAGGAATGTAAAGTTGTTTTTTTCATAAGCATCTGCTGCTTTGGTTTTTTGTTTGGTTTGTTGTGGGTGGTGTTTTTGTTTGGTTTTTTTTTTTTAGTTCGGAAATTCTCCTGCATGTTTAATAAGCTCATCAAAGCTCAGTTAAGAATTTTCTGCTTTCATCAACCAATTGATCCTTTTTCTTAATCTTAATTGTAGTGAGCTGAATATCACAGTAAGTGTGAGGTTTCTGTGGGTGTGATTTTTTTTTTTTAATTAATAATTGGTCTTTTTCTAATTAGTCTTATTCTGAGGTTTCATCCACTTCCTGAAACTGGTTTATTGCACTGACTCCAGCCTACATCTAAGAAAGAAATCTCATAAAATATTCTTACCTTGGCCAGTTGGGTGCTCCAAGGGGACAATATGCAGTGACAGAGATCCCTTTAGATTGGCAAAATTTAATCAGCTCTTCCTGAGGAAGATAGGGGTGGCTCTCAATCTCAAAAAGAAAAAAAAAAATTAGTTTTCACTTCTCAGAAGCAGAAGATACTTCAAGGTTTAGCATCATTGTGGTGACCTCCCAAGTGCCACATCAGCTTTGAAAAGGTGGTTCTTTTTGCAGGTGTAGGGTTTTTAAGGGACTTTTAACATGTTCCAAACAGTTCAACACCCCAGACAGGTGTGATGTCGGTGTTGAGGAGCTGGAGGACAATTTACCTGATGATTTGCAGGTTTGTATCTTAAGCCTGGTTTGCTCAGCAGGCACTGGAGCTGTTTGCAGTTGAAGTTGGAGACTCCAATAGCCTTCACCATTCCCATGTCCACGAGCTCTTCCATAGCCTAGAAACACCACAGAATCACACTTCCTATTTAGTTCTTTCACTTTTATATGGAAAAAATGCCCCCCCCCCCCGCAAAAACTTCAATGGTAAAAATGTTCCTCTCGTGTTGTGCTGTGAGAACAGTGGGGCTCTGCTCCCACACTATATGTCACCATACATACAAATAACAGCAATATTTATGACTCCTAAACTATTATTATTTCAGTAAAATAGGAAATTTTGAAATATTATCCCCAGACAGACCTTCACATAACTGACTAATTACCCTGAAACAAAAAATCATCCCATAATAAAAAGCACCTTCTTTGGAGCAGAGAGGTTAAAAAGGAGCTGTTACAAGCTGGAACAGGATCGATAGTGGTGATCAACAGTGATTAATTTCTCAAGAGAGATGTACCATTTAGCAGTTGGATTATAGGATAAGCAGCTCCGTGTTCCCCCTCCATCACCTATTTTCTTTCACGCTAATGGGCAAATAAAACAGCCAGACAGCCCTAACTAGATTGTCACATCCAGCAGAAATGAAACAGGAGAAAATAATCTACTACCAGCCTTTAGAGCAGAAGATACTCTTGTTCCAAAGCAGAACATTTTCACATGAAGTTGCTGTTATACACAGCAGCCTGAAATGTCCACTTTTTTCCTTCAAATTAACATCAACACTGTGCCTTAATCAGACAGAAGTCAAAAAGCATCAGTGAATTCTCCTGACTCCAGTGAATTTCTTACCTGCTTTTGGCCTGGCTGTGCGGAGCACGTGGTGGGAGTGGAAGAGGAAGGAAGTCCAAACTAAGGGCCAAGCAGAAGTTTGAACTCGTGCCCAAGCCTGGCCTCCCAGGCAGCACAGAGCTTAGCAAAGGACTTTGGCCGAGTTCCACTACCTTCTAGAGACAGAAATTTGGGTGCTCTAGTACAATGGTGTAGACAGGTTGGCTTTCCTGGGGTCTGGACAGCTTAGGTGCAACTAGAGATCAGCATGGCTCCAACTAAAGCCACCAAAAATTGCCCAGAGAGTGGGGTAGGAACAAGAGTGACAGCACTTGTTAGCTCAAGCCAGTGCAGGGCACACACAGTCAAAGAGTTCCTCTTGTCAAGCCAACCCAGCCAGTTTAGTAAGCAGTAGATATAAAAATACCTAAATTTTGGCACAGTGACACAAAAAGGAGCCCAAGGACACAGAGAAATAACAATCTTGGATACTTTGTGTTAGAAATTCTCTCAGAACAATTCCCACAGTGGAAAGCTTAGAGTTTTCAGGCTGTTATTTCAATCTAGCAAGATATTTTTGGCCTGTAAACGAATGTACCTCCCACGTATCCAGAAAATCTGTATCGCTGGGAATGATCATGCCATTTCCATCTGCAGGAAATAACTCCTCTCCTGCCTATCAGCACAAAGAGAAAAGCAACATTAAGTTCAGCTGAATTATAAGTACTTAAAGAAACCACTTGGAAATTTGGGCAAGCAAGTGGAGCTGGAGACACTGAGCTGGATATCTTGTTTTATGTTTGTGGTGAGGTGGAGAGAGGTGGCTGAAGCAAGTAGCTTGTACCAACAGAGAAATCTTCAAGAAAATCTTGAGAGAGTGAGAGACTGTCTGTATACAGGCAGAGGAAGAGCAGGTACTTCTGTGTGCCTCAGGTTGGGAGGTGACATGATGGGGAAATCAGGATTTATTTAACCTGAGTTTAGAGAGAGAAGAGAAAAAACAGAACTAAGTGGTTTGCATGTTTGATTCTTGATAAGGAGGTGGCAGCCAAACCCCATATTCATAAGAGGAATGTGATCTGAATGGATGTTGGATCCCAGAAACCTGGGTTTTTTGAGCTTTCTGTGCTTTCTGGCAGTGACCCCCTGGAGAACACTGCTTTTGACCTGAGGCCTTGGAGAAAGCTTCCAAATTTGAGCGATGGAGTCAGAATCATGGGTGTGTAGTTAAACAGAAGTATGTGCTTTCATAGATGGTAATTTGATCCATTACTTCAAAATGCTGTGCAGGGAAAAACAAGTGGTTTTTGTACTACAAGACCTAGTTTAAGCAGCCATGACCTTACCTTTCCTCCTGGACTTTCTCTGCAGAGGTTTATCAGCATGTCCTAATGAAGTTTACCAGCACTCCTCGTTGGAGAGGACTAAAGAAAAGGCAAAAGGGGCAGAGCCCTGACAGATGGATCCCACAACTTAAAGTTGCAATACCTTGAATCCCATGGGACAGTGCATCAGGTAGAGATCCAAATAATCCAGCTGGAGGGCAGCAAGTGTTTTCTGGCACGCCTCCTTCACCAGGGATCTCTTGTGGAAGGTGGACCACAGCTGTGGGGGAACACAAAGCCTGGGAGCTGCTCTCCTGCCCTCACAATCCTGAGGCAGAGCATCCCTGGCAGGGGATGGCACAGACACAGAAGCAGCTCAGGATGAGGCACATCTTGAAGAAGTGCCACTTGAGGCACCTTAATTGATTTGTGGTTATTGTTAGATATGTAAAATGAGAATGGGATACTCTGAAATCCATCAATTACTGCAACTATTAAAGCAAAGAAAATAAGTGAACCTGGTGAAAATCAACCCGCCAGCTTCCAGCAGATAGAAGTTACTGTATTTTTCCTACCATTGTTGTTGGGGGAAAAAACAAAACAAAGCACAACATAGAGGAGTTGACAGGCTGAGGCCAGTGGCACAGCAGGAGTGACCATGAAAACAATAGCCCTGCTTCCTATCCCAGAGAGCACGGCCTCAGTTCCTGTCTCCATGGCTGACAATGGGTATGGACTACAAAAAAGCCCCTCTCAAACCAAGCCTTTTGTTTCTCAAAGGTTGAGCTATTCCTTCACCCCTCCCCATCCACCGATGGCTTTGCTCTGACAGAGAAGAGTTAATTCCCAGCTTCATCCCATGGCACTTTCCATGCTGGCACTTTATCTTTCCTCCCTGGAGCTTGGTCCCATGTCAGAAATATTATCCCAGGGCACACCTTGCTGACAATGAAGAGCTCTTCTCTCCTGACGATGCCCTCCTGGATTTTTTGCCACAGGGCATCCCCGATGTCGTTCTCATTCTGGTACATGTAGGCACAATCCAGGTGGCGGTACCCAACATCGATGGCAAACTTCACTGCGTCCCTTGCTGCTCCCTGCAGAGACTGGAACCACAACAGGAGCCCCTGATTTGCTAAACAGCAGATTAAGAGGTTTGCTGCTCTGCAAAGCTGACGTTTTTAAGCCCCCGAACAAGGAGTTGCAGGCTGGATCTGGCTTTCATCAGCTTTGTGAAATCAAATGGCAAAGGGTGTCACTGGTGACCACCTGAGCTGCTCTGCCTTTTTCTAAGGGTTGGAAATTCACTTTGGGAGATGAAGCTATCTTGAAATAAGTTCTAATTTCCCCAGAAATTAAAAGCAGCTTTAGTGTGACATGAGGAAACCAATCACACAAAAACAATCCAGCTCTTGTTGACACAGGACAGGGAGGTGAAGGGACTCAAAACACTAGTGACAGTGCCACCTCCTGGGTGAAATTCACACTTGGAACTTAGCAGCAAAACAAATCACTTCAGATTCTTGGCTTGGAGACACTACAGAGCTGTTTGATGACTGAGTACTGAGAATGGTACTCCAAAAAGAAACGTGATTCCAAACCGTGACCACCTCCTTTTTTTGTTTGTTTGTTTGTTTTGTAATTATATCACTTCTCCAAATTTTTCCAGTCAAAGGGTGTTTACCTGGTTCAACAACAAATTAACAACAACAACGAAAACATCGAAAACACAGCAATATTTTTTTTTAAGCCTTTACAGGTTTTCTTTTTTATAGGGAAGCAGGCATGGGGAAGCAGGCTAACAGTAGCCAAAGGCTGGCATTTTGGAGCCCCTCATCCCTGGGTGCTGCTGCAGCTTGGGAAAGCTGCCATGCAGCAGGGAGGAGTCAGTGGAGAGCAAAGGCAACAAGAGATTATGCAAAACTCTGCCATATGAGATGTTTCCCAGAGAAAAGGATCAATTGTTTCATTTTACAAGGCTTTGAGTCAGAGCTGCTGGGTGAAGGGGAGGCCCCATCACTGCACCAAAACTCTGAGGCTGCTGTGGGAACCTTGAAATCAAATGGCTTTAGTGAAATAATCACCGTGGGCTCGGGCCGTGTCTTGATTACAAAACAGATAACGTTATTTTGTGGTGGCAGGGATCATATGTCCAAAATTGTCTTTCTGCTTAGTCCTAACCAGTATTAGCAACTTAACAAGTTCATTCAGAGAGCTCCCCCATGGCAGCATTGTGACCTAAGAGAGCCCCCCAAGGCACACTTTGGTTTTTAAAGCCTACTTTAGGCTTCTTAGTGTCCTTTGTCATCAGAAAAATAAAGACTGGATGGGTTAAACAAACTCACTCCCCTTTGTGCACATAAAGTTAAATGCTGATTAACATCCACTGGCCCAAAAATATAGCAGGAATTCAAGATATTTTTATGGTGATTGGAAAGGTGTTTGATGGAGCTGGGAAGTTGTGATTTTGTTATATTTTGTTTCCAGTTTGAGATCCAGGGGAAAATCCACTTTTTAAAATCTTTTTATCTTTCTTAAGTTTCTTAACATTTTCAGCTCGTTTCCAGATTCCTTTTACATTTATAATTCAGTATATTAATAAATCTACAAAAGTCCATTTGGTAACATTTGCAGGTAGAGAAGCACCCAAACTACATCCCTGCAAAGTGCTGCATGCTCATCTGCTGCCAGTAAAAACAAGTTATCCTCAGTCTCTAAGGAATTATTTTGAATTCCCATTTCCAAATCTACTTATTGCTCCTTAAGTTCCTATAGCTACACACACTCATCAAAGATGACACCTACATGACATGCTGGGATATTAATACCTACTGCCAAAAAACCCAACAAACACACAAATAAATAAACAAACACACCAAAAAACAAAGAAAAATGAGCTGGGCAGAAGTTTTTACTGCATCTTTGCAACATGTAATTTTTTTCCCATAGGTAATCAAAATCTTGACTACCTCCAAAGGTTTCCTGGAGGCTGGGAATATACATAAATACAAATAAATACCTGCATTACCTGCGATATTTCTGCTGAAAAGAAAAAAATCTACTGTGAATTTCAGCAACCTGCTGGTGTCACCTGCCTGACCAGACGTCCCCAGCTGCAGCAGGTACCTGCCAGGTCCCCAGTCCCAGGATGGGCATCCTCCCACCAGTGGGCAGCTCCAGGTACGTGGCCATGTCCATCTCCTCCCAGCACCCCAGGCAAGCAGAGGATCTGGTGTCTTGCAAAACCTTTAAAATCAGCTTTGCCCCTCCCTCCTGCCTGCTGACAGGCTGCAGATAAGGAAAATATGGGCAGAAGTGCTATAATAAGAGAGGCAGAGATTTTGGTTTATCTCACTCTTTAAAGAACTTAAAAACTGATTGCAGGCTCCTCATTAATTTCTTGAGCGAGCTTGTCGTGGCAGTTTTGGCAATTTTGCATTGGTTGAGGTTACAAATTTTTGTGTACCTCATGGTCTCTGCTTTTCTGCAAGAAAAGTGGCATTGGGGAGTTGGTACATGCCCCAAAACCATTTCTCATCTCACCTGTCCTGAACACATCACCAGAAATGCCAGATAGCTGCAGAAGCATTAACTTGTCCACAGGAGGAATATTTTTTTTTTTAAATTCCAATATAGCTTCAACCCCACAGCACAGGCACCTATGTTTTTATAATTCTTTAAATCTATTTTATTATTATGTATATATTTGATCTCAAGGCTCCCCATAGCTTTTTCTCTCAGCCTCTCTATGATGAGTGCTCACTCCATTCAGAACCCAAGCCCAAACAAAATATTAACTCTTTCACTTACAAACACTTTATTCTCTCACCTAAATCTAAAATAAAAATAATAATACACACAAAAACAACATAGAACCACCGAAGTCAAACGCTGATTTTTTTGCACTGCCATGCAGTTTGCTCACCCTCCCACTCTCCTAGCTGTCTGTGGAATCAATTTCAGTTTTCACATGACAGCAAACTTGGAGACAAACTCCTTGTGCCTCCAGCACAAGGGGAAAGTGTCCAGGTTTAGCTGCTTTTCCTTGGCTCTTGGAGATGAACATTAGCAGCAGCTCTACCCTGCACATTGACATGCATTCACAGTGTTGAGGAGGAATAGATCAAGAATAAACCACAAGAATAATTTTCGAAGGAGTGGATCCCATAATATTTTATTTTAAAACCCACTGATTACTTTTTATTGGAATGAAATGTGGCTTTTTGCACTGAAAAGATTCTTAAATACATCTTTGCAATTGTTTTCTTGATGGGTGACATTCCCTGGAAGGTTATGACACATTTAAGGCATTTTTCATGTGCAGAAGTATTTGAATTTCAAGTTTCAAGCTAATAATTAGAAATGTCAGTCTCTTATCCCATAAACTTCTAAGTTCCTGAAAGTGCAGCTTTTTTCAGCTCCTTCACAGAGGCAGTGTTGGAAAAGCAAACAGAAACTTGTTTTTCACCCATTGCAAGATACTTTAGAAATAGTGCAACGCATTCCTGAAGGTGAACAGCCTGAAAATTCCTCATCCTGATGGCAAATAATACGCTGAGATTTTTTTTACTACAGAATAAATAATACAAATACAGAGCTGAACAAAATAATGGACCTTGTTAGTACAGTGAAGTACCTGCCACACAGCGAAAGAGTAAGTTCACAGCTGTGCTCTAAGATTTCTCAGTTACCTTCAGAAAACGGACGTGATTTGTGAACTTCATCATCATTAGGTTATACATATTAGGTTATACATAGATGTCAGTATATCTACATTAGTTCTATAGTTTTATATAATTTATAGAATTTTAATATAATTTAATAATTGCTCAGTCCACGAAAAGAAGCACCGTTGTAAAGATAGAGTCATAGGGTATGTTAGGTTGAAGGTACTTCCAGATGTCAGACTGCTGGGATCCTCAATCCAAGAGGATCAGCCAGAATTAACACCACTCTAAAAGCCCCACAACCAAAAATTCCAAAAGTTCAAGCACATCAAGGATTCACTTCCCTTACCACCATGTGTGGTCTTGATTGTGCAAAATCACTAACCAGCCTCAGAATCTCTAGTGCACTGAGTATTTCCCTCTACAGGAAAGAAAATGCATCTAAGAGCCTGACAGTCCTACTGAAATGATAATCACCTGCACAAATTTATACAGATTGATCTTGCAAATCAGAACTTCTCCAATAGCTCCTGATTTAAAGCACCTCTTGACACAGGCCCTGCAGTGATTCATTTTCAGGGAGGTTTTAAGGAGTGTGTGATGTCATAAGGGTTCAGATCCTTCCTCCAGCAGTTTCTAGGTGATTTTTGGTGTCTCCTGCCCTCATCTAACACAGTGTTAAAAGGACAAAGTAAATCTCAAACTCTGAGTGGCTCTGTATGGCTCTCACAGCTCTCCAGTAATACCACACACCTGCCTGGAACATCACACAGGCTTTCAGCCAGACACTTCCCCCGTGCTGGAATCCAGGCATCAGCATTAAGGAAAATGGTGAGGCAGCCGAAACAAGGACTGGCTTCCATCTTTTAAAAAGGAAACTAACCTGTAGAGTCACATAAATATAAGAAAAACACTAAATAAATGGTCTCTAGTTGCAACAATTCCTAGATCCTTTCTCTAGCTGAGTGTCTGCTGCAATTTTTTTCCATAAATAGATGTGAAGACCGAGGTTGCTGAGTGCAGAATGTCTTCCTTGTGAAACATTTGCACATGTCCACATGGCACAGAGGTGCTGAGCCCCATGGACAATGCACAGCTTTCAGAGACATCCTGATACCCCTGGACAGCTCTGCTGAGGGTGCTTTTTCATGTAAAACAGGAGATAGGCTGTTTCTCTCCTGTGGAGGCAAAGAGAAAGCAAATCACAAGGAATGTTTGAGGGTCTTGGTTGCAGGTAACACCCCAGAATTGCTCCTGCTCAGCTTTCTTAGCTTTAGGTCAATTAAGCTCATCCTCTCCACTGTTCCCAAGATTCTCTGGCAGTGTTATAGTTTGTAGGAGAGATTATCTTCCTCCTGTGAGCTCAGTTTCTTATGATGCATCAAAACAAAAAGCGTGGAGAAATCCTGACTGACAAATCTCCTGCATCCCCACTACACCCCAGGCAACATGCAGCCCAAACCATTTATCTTCCCTCTCTTTGCTTTCCTCTCTTTTCCCTCATTCCAAAGTCCAGAGCAGCATCAGGAGAAACCAGGGATACACTTGCATACCAGTTTAGGTTGGAACGTCCATAGGTGCATTTAACATCATCCCAGGACACCTAGAGAAGAAAAACACACAAGAGGAGACTGGATGAGACCTGGAGGAGTGCCCAGGAAGGCACAAAAGAAATGTGGCTCGATGTGCTCACCTGGCAGACCTGAGAATCATTGAAGCAATACCATTTATGCTCTGTGAGGCTCCGGATGTAGGCACAGTAATGACCAAAGCTGGTTGATCCTGAA
The DNA here is from genome assembly GCA_009812075.1 of Sialia sialis. Lineage (NCBI taxonomy): Eukaryota > Metazoa > Chordata > Aves > Passeriformes > Turdidae > Sialia > Sialia sialis. The sequence goes on from VRYO01002253.1 coordinate 17,736,122, forward strand.
TGAGCAACCACAGCAAAAAGCTCATACTGCCAGGTAGCCTGGAAAGAGACACAAAGAACAATTTCCAGTGCAGCAATTCTCATCTACCACAGACTGCAGAGAGGCAGCAGCCAGGGCAGCAAGGATGTGCATTTTGTAAGGAAAAAAAAAGAACAGGGTGGCCTTGAGTATCCTGGTTTTTTTGCTCTTACCCTCAGAGTTTTGCCTGTCAGCTATGGGCTGGCAGCCTCCCTGGAGCCCAGAGGATTGTGAAAAAGGCAGCAGGACAGCAAAGGAGCAGCAAAGACCTTCACCACAGACAGCAGCGCAGTGGTGACTTCTGCTGTTGCCACACTTGCCCTTGTTATTTCCCAGAAAGAGAAACAGATCCTCAGTGAGGCAGATGCACCTCAGCTACCTGGCAAAGCTGTTGTGGCCAACAGAACCAAACTCTGTGGCCAACAATACCAACAGTGCTGCGTGGGAAATACCAAGAACACCAGGAAATACCAGGAATAAAGAGTTCCCCTATCTTGGACAGGTGAGATCTGCAAAGCCTGGCTTTTGTCCTTGAGGCAGGAAGCTCCAGTTATGGTGCCTTTGGTGATTTAATCTGAGCACAGAATGTTGAGTAATGACTGAAGCAGTTAATCTATGGGATGTGAGACAACACCAGGCACAGATTTTTAAGACAGGCACTTTTAACTGAGACAAGTATTGGTGTGACCTCTTAAATTTTAGTGAGAATGGAGCAGAGAGGAGAAGAAAATGTGCCCTTTTTTAACGGGAGTATCTCACCTTTTCACTATCATCTGCCTGGCACTGATCTTCCGTCAAGACTTCCCTGAAATCAAGTTCTTGTGCGAATTGCAGGGAGTGACCCAGCTTGTGTGTGCGAGAGGATCTTTCAAAGCAGAAGCGCTTTAGGTGCAAGGTCAGAGTCTGTGGCAGATGGACAAGCCTCATGCTCTGTAAAGCAATAAATAATGCAATTAAAAAAAAAACGGGGGAGGAAACCCTGGGGAGGCAGAGTGGACACAGCCATTGTCACCCAGTGAACAGCCAGTGCTCCAGTAAGTTTTATTTTTTATTTGCCAATTCCACAGGAAAAGCAGACACCAACCTTTGTAGCCCATCTGCACACAAGGCACATCCACATAACAGAGCTGTCACAGCCAAGTTTCTCAGCTTTAGTGCCATCAGCACCCAGCTTTGAGTGCCTCAAGAGCTGCTTCACTTCTCATGTGCTTTCCCAGCCCTAGGGTGGTAGCAGTGGGAGAGGCAAATCAACTTCCTTGTGACAAGGGATGTCCTTCCCAACAGAAGGAAAGATGCCTGTGGTTTGTGTTTTGCTGACACTGCTGTGCTGATCTCCTCTTAAACTGATATGGTTGAGTCCCTTCCCCACCCTCTCCAGACCTCAAGGGAGTTCTGGGTGATAGGAAAATAATTCTCTAATTACCTGCAGAAAAGCTGTTTTCTTCCCACACTGCTGACAGAAACACATGTTTTGTCCAGTCAGCTCCTCTGGAAGGAAGAAGTATTGCAGACAGTCCTCCTAAGAAGACAGAGACTTCTTTCAACTAATTTTTTTCCAGTTTTTTAAATTTTTTATTTCTACATTATTTCAGAGGGTCCAAGCAAACAGCTAAGCTACAGAAGGCATGTTTTATTCAAAACACAAAAGATTGCCTAGCAGCCTGAAATAAAAGGCACCTCATTTCTCCTAGCTGCTGCTGTGATTGCACTAGTTGGGGGAAAAAATGAGTACACATATTCCAAAAAGAAATTGATGCATAAACGTATTTTATACCTACTTCAAAGCCATAGAGGTTTTCAAAGCAGTTCCTTTATACTGAAACAGTATTAAGTGGTCAGAGATTCAACAAGGTCAAAAATCCACTGTGAACAGAGGGGAATCATCTCCTAAGGAAACAGTGCTGCTGTTAAACTTACCAGAGTCTTCAGCCTGCAAGAACTGGCATCCAGCACAGGGAGTGGAAGGGTCAACATGGCGCTGTTGCTCTTTATTTCAGAAGAGCATTCCTGACAGGCCAGATGTTCCTGTATGCAGATCGTGTACAAGTCACTCAGCTCTTCAACCTGGAGGGGTGAAAAAAAGAGCCCAAAACAAGGTTTATGAAGAAGGCAGCTGAGCTGTTTCCCTGGGGCTGGGAGAGCTTGTGTGGCCACACATATGAAGCAAGGTTATTGCTCCAAGATTGGAACCAAGATGTGACAATACTTTGTGGACAGGGTACTTCTCACAATTTAAAGGAGAATAACTCTTTCTCTTCATTCCCTAACAGAGGGGAAAGACACAGCCCAAAAGATCAGAGAGTTAAATATTTGCTTTGATGCAGAATTTTTCTGCAACAGGAGCCTGTATTAATCAAACTGTGACAGTCAGTCAGGGAAGAGTCACTTTTCTCAGGAGGAACTGTTATATACATCATGTACTATCAGTGACTAATTATAATGAAATGCTTGTGGCTGACTTCAATGACTGGAAAAGTGTCAAGATACGCCAATAAAAACTTACAGAAGTTTTGGGGGGAAAATAAATTAGATAGAGCTAAATACAATGCTGCAAAAAGAACAATCTTTTAGTTATTAATCAGCTCTCCCATTAGAATGGAGACTGGCATACTGAAAGCAGAATGAGCAAAACTTAACTGTGATTCGAAATGTCAAAGCTTATGGGAAAAAGATTCTCTGTCTCATCTGAAGGATGCAATGAAAGAGGAGATACTTTTAAAAATTTAACTTAGGACAATTGCCAGTGAATGGGATCCTTCAAGGAGCAGAGGAAACCACACATGATAAGGGGCAAAGGTTCATTTTAGTCACCATCCTTACCAGCTCTGGCTTTTTGATCTGCTTCTTTAACAAGTTCCAGAGAGTCAGGAAGAGCTGAGCAGCATCATACTGCACAAACACTGCACAAACAGAAACACACTCAGTCAGCATCATGAACAGCACTGAGCACAGATTTCCCACAAATGGCAAAAGGACATTTACAGTCCCTCCTTAGAACCAGTCTGTTTTTTGCTGCTCCCTGCAGAGACAGAGCTTAGGCTGCACCCCAGCTGCAATTTCTCCATGTGGCCTGAGCAGTCCCCATGAATCCTCCTTAGAAACAACACAGGGAACATTCTGTTCTCCTTTTCACCTTTGTTTCCCCCATCCCCTCATGCCCCATGAAGGTGAAAATGCTCCTGAGAACTGAGATTAAAATGGCAAGAGGGCCCATCCATAAGTGTCACATACCAGATAGTATAAACCCCTTGATCCCTATCTCTCTTTAACTGCAAGAGAGATGGCTGGCTGCAAAGCCAGTCAGAGTCAGGAGAAAAATTATGCAAACAGGGATACTGAGTTTATCTTGTGCTCCTTTTTCCCCTTTCAGTGCTCTCCTGTTTGGCCTTTATATGACAAAGATAAGGGCATTTATACCCTCAGTATTTGTACACATAGACAGACTCTTGGCATGCCACTGTCAGTGGTCACTCATGCATTAAAAACCTCTCTTTTAGAACTTTGACCAGTTGGGACATTCAGCCTTCTCCCTGACCTTAAAAGAAGGAGCAGGAGAGGGATCTGTGTAAGCTCATTCTCTTTTCCACACTCTCCTTTTCTTCTAATAAGTAACGGCAGCTGTTTCGCTATCATGATGCCAGTGCAGCGAGACAAAGCAAACGATGAACTATCCTCTGTGCCTTGCACAGCCCTTTCTCCTGACCAGTATCCACAGCTGAATCTTCTAGCAGTCTGACAGTCTTTCCACCCTCTGGATACGAGCAGATCTATCCAGCAGGGCTTTTTCTTCCTCTCTTCACAAACAAGACACAGCTACAAAGAGCACTGTGTCACTGTGCACCTAACTCCTGGCATTCCTGAATTCCTGAAGGAGGTGTTGGTGCCTGTGCTGCTTGTAAATGCTGGATAATCAAGGCAGGGCTGCTTACATTTCACTCTGTGCTCTGAAAGGCAGTGAGCCAGCTCTCTGGGAGAAACAGCTTTGGACTTGCCACACTGCATCTTCTCCAGCAGCAGGAGCATTTGGTATGGGACATTGTTCCTCTTCTGTGCAGGAGATGATGGCACTGTCATCCTGAAAGGCAATTCAGAGCTACAGTGAAGCAAAAGCAGACATCACATCTGAAAGGAGCACAGGTCAGCAGCAGAGACAGCAGCTCAAGAGGATCCAGCACAGGTACATTTCCAGCAAAAGAGGGAATAAGGCAAAGCAGTCACTTGCACTAGCTCATCCCACAGTGCAGCCTGACAGCTCTGAAGTAAAAGGCCAAAATTTTAAGTTGGCTTGTTCCTGAATAAGAGACAAGCCAAGCAGGACTCAAGTGCTTTCTGGCCTCTAGAAACAATATTAGTTACAGCCAATTTCAGACCTTTATTGCCTCCCACACATTCATGTCCTCACTCAAGAAAAATTTCAAAATTTCATGGGCACATATATCATAATGCTTGTATTTCAACTGTATGCCAACAAAAACTCTTAATTCTCCCTAAATTTACTGTAGCAGTCTTCTTTCTTCTCTGCTCAGTAGTGAGAATATAAAAAAGGACTGACTGAATAGGAATGATCCACTGTTGTAATAAACTAGCTGAGACTCCATTTTGTCCATGTGGGAAAAGCCAATTCTTTATTCACACAACTTGTTTTACACAGTTTTTACAGACTTCGTGTGCAACTCAAATTGGTTAATAGTTTTCTTGCCAATTACTCCATTGGCTAGTAAAAGGTATTTTACTTGTCTATCAAATTTCTCTGTTCTTGGTTAGTTTACACATTTTGCTCACTGATTCTCATGAGACAGATTTCTTGTTTATTGCAGGTGCAAACGGTTCTCTTACCAGAATAGCTTGTTGTGTTAATTGTTTTCATGCTTGAGTTTGTTTCTACATGGGAACTTGCAAGTTATTTAGCTGCACGTAGAAGTGACAAGCTAGCCATTAATTTAGTGGAGAGCAAGGTGTGATTTTACAAGGCCTTTCTTTTTATAATTTGTCTACCTGACTGCAACAACCCACTTAGATGATTAAATCTATAATGAAATGAGTAAATTGAAAACAAATCAAACCAGATGTTAGTGTGGTCAGTAGGGAAACAAAAGCCCAAATCCTCCTCAAAGAGGGAGAGCAGCCAAGCCAAATAAAGTAATGCTAGGTATTTATGATCTGAACAACATTCATTTCTACCAGGGGCTAGCCAGGACAGACAGGAATTAGGGTATATTTATATTTACATGCCTCAAGTGACAAAATTAATAGGTAGTATGGCTACAAGTGACACATCCTTTATTATAACGGCCTGTGAGTAAACCTGGAATAAAATTACATTCTGTTAGGGAAAAGAGAGATACAAGTCACAAAGACTCAGTTCAGGAAATGAATCAGAGGTGATTAACAAGTCTGAGTGCTGCAACTTCTGCCTTTGCAGGTGCTGTCAGTGTATGACAGACACAAGGCAGACACCTTGCTGAGGGACCAAAAAGCATCCCAACAGCACCTTGGTGATCCAAGCCTTCAAATGCACAGCCCATATCCAAAAAGGAGTGGAGACAACAGGGCAAGAGTGGAAATTCCAGCAGGTACCTTCGGAGTATCCCTGTGAAGTGGATATTCATGAGGAACACTTGGAGCAGGGAGTTCAGACAGCACGTCTGGCCAACGTTGTACAGTCCCACAGCTTCTGCAGGGGAGAAAAAGAGGAAGTGAGGCCTGGGGATAGGTGCAGGAAAAGAAAGTGAAAATTATCTGAAAGCAGCAAGCTGTTCTTGCATGTGTTCAGTCATTCAGTGCCTTGTCATTCAGTCATTCAGCGATCAGCATCTTGGTCAGACCTGAAAAAGTGTTCCATCTATTCTTCTGTTGCTCAAGCAGATAGCATTTGGTTTTGTTTGGCAATTGGCTGGAAAAAATCCAAGTAGGCCTGGCTAATGATGCTCAGATTTCTCCCAGTTTCTCTGTTTTCAGTCCTCTCATAACACACATGAACATAAAATAGAACAAGAGGAGACAAAGACTGCCAGTATGAGCAGAGCCTAGTCCATGGTTTAGCAAATCCAGCAATGCTGGCTGTGTTTGGAAAGAGATAAAGCCAGCAACTGGGTCTTTTTGGCTGCAACGGCCAATTTGAGGACTTAAATAAGGAAAAAGCTCTGAGATCTTAATGAATTCCATTCTAAAAAATACTTGAAATGGTTACTTGGCAAGGCAAAATGAGAATGATCTGAATATTCCTCAGTGAAGAGGTAAAGGAATAGGAGAAAATATAGTCTGTAGACAGAGAACAGAACAGCAGACATGAGAAACAGAAAATATGACAGTGAAGAATAGGCAAAATGTTTTTACCATTTTTTAAGTCTGCCACACCAAAGACTGATGTCAACTTCGGGTCTTTTGCCTTCACCTCTTCGATTTCCTCTTTATTATTTTGTACTTCAATTTCTGCCTCCATGGTCTCACTTAGTGCCACCTCTGGTTTCTTGCTTCTTTCTTGACGTCCACTTGTTTGTCCCATCAAGAATATTGTTCAAGGACAGAAGGACTGCAGAGATGTTTTCATTATGAAAAAGGTGAAATAAAAAAAATAAAAAACATTGAATGGTTTGGGTTGGAAAGGAACCTTAGAGATTATCTAAGTTCAAACTCCTGCCACAGGCAGGGATGTCACCCACTGGAATATCAATAAAATCAGTAAGATTATTGCAACAACATGTGGATATTGGAATTAAATGGGTGTTGAGGTGTGCAGGCTATTGCTAAGGGAACAGAGGTGGAGTCTGATGGCAATTCTCATCCTGTCTTCCTCTTGTGGCTAAATAAACAAATGAGCCTTCAGTTACACAGAAACAGCTCCATCTAGCCAAGGAAATCCACACACGCCTGTTCAGAAAGATTTGCTAAGTAAGATGATTAAAAGTGCCCAAAAGCAGGTGTTGCAAAACTCCTCTGTTTAGAAAAAGCAATCTTTTATCAAAAAGAGTCTCCCAAGAATTGAAAAGGTCAAATTTCACCTTCTGTTCTGACCAGATAAGCACATTTGGTTTCATTACTGGGCTCCCTGCATTGGTTTTACAGTCACAGCAGTACTGTTGCACTTTAGACGGTAATTCTGAAAGACGTGTAAGCACCAACAGTTTCTTTTTCTGTTCCTTCAGGAGATCATAGGCAAAGAGAACCATTATAATGCCTCAATTTTTAAGAGATTTTTAAGAATATTTATTCATCAGACTGTTACTCTGCCAGTCTCCTGTGACTCAGCTATTAAAGCAAAATAAAAGTACACAAACAAAACAATCTGATAAAAGTTCAAATGTAACTACACAAAAAAAAAACTTTCTAAAAGCCAACACAGAGACAGAATCAGAAAAATGCGGATAGTCACGGCAAAGGCAGGGAGGAGACCCCCCAAAAAAGCTCAGAAATTATCATTCTACAAATACTAAACAGCACATAAAATCAACCTAAGGCCAAGGACTAAAAGAATGAAGGAAAGCTAATAAGAAAGAGAAATAAACAAAATCCTGGTTCTGCCTTTTATTAAAAGAAAAAAAAAAAACAGAAAAAAAACAACAACAACAAAAAAACAGAAAAAAAAAACCCAGAAAAAACCCCCAAGATATTTGCTTTAAAAGCATGTTTTTGGGTTAACTATGCCTAATAGTGTCAAATATCAAAATTACTGAATTCAGGCAGAGAAGCCAGAAATAAGTGGATATTTTTCCCTGATTAAGCTTAAGTAGACATTTCCAACTGTATTTTTGATTGCTTTTAAGATTGGTTTTGATCTCTAAGTGTCTCACACTAAGATTCACCAAATATTGTCGAATTTGCTGAGAAGTTCTTTTGGGGAAAAAAATAAAACTCTGAAAGACAGATTTGAGAACATTATCTTTTATACCCAAATTGGGTGATTAGAACAGCTATGCAGGAAAATATAAATTTCACTGGATTTCTCCCTTGAAGAACATATCCTGCACACAGACTGCCTGTTCTCCTGGAGATGATTTAACAACACATTCAGGTTTCTGAAAGCTGAGCTGGAGTGGGAGCCCAGTGTAGGATCAGCCAGCCAAACCCACCAAAACCCAGCTAAATAGAAGCTAACTGAGCAACAGGCTCTCCTCCTGCCCCCCATTTCTCCTCTCTCACTGGAGGAGCAGCGTTGCTTCTCGCTTTTCTTTGCAGGTCAGGGGTAAGACTTGGTAGCTCAAGTACCTCAAGAACCAAGCCAAGCAACTGGGCCGAGAACAGGGATGTCCTCCTCACACCCTCCACTCCATCATAATCTATCCTTCTTTTCCTTCATGGGAATGCTGGAGTGCAATGATGCTGAGGCAGGTCGTGGGCTGCAGGTGGGCAGGCCAGGTTGGATGGGGCTCGGAGCAATTCCAGTGGAAGGTGTCCCTGTCCTCAGCACGGAGGTTGGAACTAGATCATCTTCAAGCTGCCTTCCAACCCTAACTATTCTGTTTTTAGGGTCCTTCTGAGATGATCTTAAAGCTCCAGAAGACTCAGTGTGACAACCCACCCTTGAAGGCAAGGAAGCACCTAGGAGAGCATCACCTCCACACTTCCCTGGGATGCCACTGAAAGCACGCACTTATTCTCTGTTGTCATTTCCCTATGTGAAAAACACATTTTACTGTTTTGGTAAAATTTAAAAGGTTTAACGAAAAGACAATAGGAGATACACAAAAGTAAAGGGTTAAAATGGCCAGGTGCTTGGCAAGCTGCTAAGAACTGTTTTGGGAATGCTTTTTTTAATACGTTTTACAATACATTAACTTGTTGCATATTTATAGTTTTTTATGCATAGTTTTACCTTTTTTGAGAACTATTTAGCATGGCTACTTTTTGGGTTTGCTTTTTTAGAGTATGTGTGCTTTTTGGTTTGTGGTTTTAATTTTTTAAAAATTATTATTATTTTTTAATTTGGACGGTGACTTCAGCTTTTTGCAGTTGGTGAGTGTTGATAATTGTCATGTTAGCTGAAGAGTTTTTCTTACACCGTTACGGGCTGTTATTTTAACTGAGTGGGTAGTTCAAGCATACTATCTTTAAAAAACTTAGGTTTAAATTTTGCTATTAGGAAAAAACCTATATTCATACAGAAAAGCTATTTTAACATTATACATATAGCATTTACCTCATTAGTTGCAAAAAGCCAACAATATGTTATGCACTTATAACAGTCCAGAAGACTCAATGTGACAACCCAGCCCTGAAAGCAAGGAAGCACCTAAGAGAGCATCCCCTCCACACTTGCCTGGGATGCGACTGAACGCACACTTCCCACTTACTCTCGGTTATCATTTCCCTTATTTCCTTCCTTCCTGACCCCCTGCAGCACCCGATCATCTCACCAAGCAGCAGAATCCTTTCTCACCATTTCCCGCAGGAGCGGCAGGGCTCGGAGCTGGCTCTCAGGCTGAGCAGGGGCTGGCACAGCGAGGCTGGCGCAGCACGGATGGATGCCCGGAGCTGCAGTTCATCCAGGGCAGGAGAGCCGGCACAGCAGCTCATCCAGGGTAGGACAGCCGGGACAGCAGCTCATCCAGGGTAGGACAGCCGGCACAGCAGCTCATCCAGGGCAGCAGGAGCCGGGAGAGCGGCGGGCGGAGCGGGCAGAGCGGGGCGGAGCGGATCCGAGCGCAGGTTTCATTTCTCGCTCGGCAGAAAGCGGGGACAGAAAGTGAAACTCGGAGCCGCCTTGCGCCGCCTAGTCGCGGCTCGGAGGAGGCTGGGACAAAGCCAAGAGAGTTTTACTGGCGGTTCTTTGTCGCATCGCTGCTCCTGTGCCTTCTGGGCACAGCGAAATGATGCTGATGTGTCCGCACTCGGTACAGGTGGTGACAGCTGACCGTGGGGCAGGTACAGCTCCCACCGGGCTTTGCTGACCCTGGGAAGGACACAACACACGGGAGGCTTTAGAGCCTATCAGACACCTCCTCTGAAACTCTGAAAGAGATCCCAGTTTGCTACTTCTCCTTGTGGAGAGATGCCAGTTGTGAACCCTCTGGGCAGGTGATGGGGAGCCTGCTCACACTGCCTGGCTCAGTTCTGAGCAGTCCGAGGTCTTCAGTGCAGGCAGAAGGGACAGTGAAAATTGTCATAAATCGTCACGGTGCGGATGTGGATATCTGTAGGGACTTCTGAGAAAAGGGCACAAATGACTCAGCCTCTTGGCTAAGTAGAGGCTCTCAGCTATAGTTTAAATTTAGTGATGTTCCTGAGGGGAATGAGAGATTTGTCTTTACTAACAAGATGTCTGTTGGTAGATAAAACCAGCACTGAGAGGTAAAAGAAACAATGGGACAGATTCCATTGATTGGTGAATGGGGAAATAAAAGGTATTTGCTTTTACACACAAACTGTAGGTTTGCTGGTAAATGAAATTGGATATTGAAAGGTGAAAGAAACAATGGGGGGAAACCATGAATTCTATAAGAATTAAAAATTAAAAGGCAGGGTTATACCTCAGAGGGGGATCTCAGGTGTTAGGTGTTTGGGAAATCTGTACCTCTCAAGTACCTCAGCCAATGGGGAAAAAGAGAGGGAAATGCAGCCAGGAAATTGGCATAAAAAGGAGGCTGCATCCTCCAAAAATTGGAGACTCCAGGGGAATGCCCCATGGCCTCTCCCTTTATTTGAATGAAGTAAAAAGGACTCCTCTGTCTCCTTTTTGGACATAAACCTCTGGTGTTCGTGGCTCAATTTCCCTGCCATTCCCTTTCTAGTACTGGCTTGTGTGGCGACTGCCTGACATAAGAGTGAGAGAGAGAAGAACCTCTAAGCCATAAAACTGCCCAGTGAGAATGAAACCGCCCGAGCAAAGTGCAAAAGGACACCAGAAGTGAAATGGGAACTAGATATGCCAGGTGCAGCAGCGTGGGGCTGAAAGAGCTTTTGGAAATGACCTCTGTGAGAGCCTCGGCACTCAGTTAGGAGGAGTATTGTGTTTTCAGAATAATTTAAACTTTTCTTGTGGAACTTGATCATGACATATCACTTTCAAATTCACATTTCAAAGCAGGTGGCAGGCAGAAATCAGCCCAGAAAATGGGCTCAGAGGAACAGGTGGCTGAAACTGAAAGGTGCAGATTTTGGGTCTCCAAACACACTGCCTGCTGAGCACCACAGTGTTGTGTCCCTTGGACAAAAGCTCTTGGCTCTTGATAATTGCCACGACACTTCTAACGTGCAAACAGCTCCAAAAAGTGCATTGACTGCTTCAAGAACAGGGTTCCTGGTTACTGAGTGTCCTTGCAAATAAAATAAATCTTAACGTTGATGTTCAGGATGAGATGTAAAAATCATTTGGGAAGTTAAGAAATCATAGCTCCAGGTGTGGTCAGTGAGGATGAGGAGGATGAAGGCAGTCCCAGGTGTGGTCAGTGAGGGTGAGGAGGGCTTGGGCAGCCCCAGGTGTGGTCAGTGAGGATGAGGAGAGGCAGGCCCTGCTAAGGGCTGATTTCAGAGGGGTTTCTGTACCTGTTCTGTGCCTAGGTACTTCATGCATAAGTGCCCAGTTAATGTATCCATGAGCATCCAATTAAACCTGCCCTCCACATGCCTTAGCACAGCTTCTAGGAGGACTTCCATGATCTTCCCAGGCACAGAGGTGAGGCCAACAGGTAGGCTGTCACCAGGACCATTCTTACTACCCTTTTTAACAACGGAGACAATATTTCCCTTTTTGCAGTCCCCTGGGACTTCAGCTGATGGCCATGACTTCAAATATCCAAGAGAGTGTCATAGCTGATTTGGCAGGTGTCTGTGGTATCCCTGTTGGCAGGAGCAGAATTCTGCAACTTTTATCATGTATATTATCATGTACAGTAGAGCTTTAAAAGGCTCACATTAAGTATTCAAGGGAGAGCAAGTTTTTTTACATTACTGGGAGTGGTGGGGCATTACTACAGCTGATGATAGCCTACAGGATAGTTTGCCTGTCATTTATAGAATGTCACTCCTAAATTTATGTTTACAGTGTACAGAAAAGCTGACCTAATTGTTGACACATGCAAGACAGTGATACAGAGACAATTCTGTGCTCACCAGGAGCAAAATTTATTTTAAAATTCCTCCCCATCATTCTCTTCTTCAAACGAGTCAGTTCCCACTTCTTCATAGTCCTTTTCCAGGGCAGCCAGGTCCTCTCTGGCCTCTGCAAACTCTCCCTCCTCCATGCCTTCACCCACATACCAGTGCACAAAAGCTCTCTTGGCGTACATTAGGTCAAACTTGTGGTCCAGCCTGGCCCAAGCCTCGGCGATGGCCGTGGTGTTGCTCAGCATGCAGACTGCCCGCTGCACCTGGGCTAGGTCTCCACCAGGAACCACTGTGGGAGGCTGGTAGTTGATCCCAACCTGGACACAGGGAACAGCAGGAGAAGGAGGCAAAGAGATGAGGAAATGTCAGTGAAATGACAGATGCGGGGGTGGAGTGGTGCCAGATGGCAAACCCCATTACAAATGTCAAAAAACACTCACACTCACTTTAATATCTATTTAATATCTATACTGTTCTACTGTTTAATATACACTGATGAGTTTGGAGCTTTCTTAACAGCTACTCAATACTAAATATAGAGTTTAATCAAGATGCTCTGTAGGAAGCAACATAAAAAGTTGGTTCCCAGTTGAAGGTTTTTGTTGTTGAAGGAGCTGTTGACATGACAAATATTTTTTCACTGTTAATGTCAGTATTGTTGTTGGAAATAAGTTTTCCAACACTGCTGTGTACCCAGTGGAAAAAGGCTGTATAATATTTCTAGGTTAACTATGAGATTCCCTGATGTCAGCATTTCCTTTATTAATCCATTTTGATATTTCCTGAATTTTAGATTGTGGTAACACTCAGAGGCTGTTCCAAAAGTCAGATCTGAAATGAAAACTTCTTTATATTTTAACTCATACACACTTTGAATTTCCACTTATTTAAATATAAGCACCTGTGTCAATGGGATGTCCAGAGGAGAAAAGGCACATTTTATATAAATGCATCATTCTTATGATTCTTATTCTTATAGACAAGTTTTCTACTAGACTGAACCTGCCCAAAGAGAAGCTGCTGGCAGCCCTACTCACCTTGAAGCCTGTTGGACACCAGTCCACAAACTGGACACTTCTCTTGGTCTTGATGGCAGCAATGGCCACGTTGACATCCTTGGGGACAACATCCCCCCGGTAGAGCATGCAGCAGGCCATGTACTTGCCGTGCCTGGGGTCACACTTCACCATCTGGTTGCTGGGCTCGAAGCAGGCATTGGTGATCTCGGCCACGGAGAGCTGCTCGTGGTGGGCTCTGTCGGAGGAGATGATGGGCGCGTAGGTGACCAGCGGGAAGTGGATGCGCGGGTAGGGCACCAGGTTGGTCTGGAATTCCGTCAGATCCACGTTGAGGGCTCCATCGAAGCGCAGTGAGGCCGTGATGGAGGACACGATCTGGCTGATGAGGCGGTTCAGGTTGGTGTAGCTGGGGCGCTCGATGGCCAGGCTGCGGCGGCAGATGTCGTAGATGGCCTCATTGTCCACCATGAAGGCACAGTCCGAGTGCTCCAGCGTGGTGTGCGTGGTCAGGATGGAGTTGTAGGGCTCCACCACAGCCGTGGAGACCTGAGGGGCTGGGTAGATGGCAAACTCCAGTTTGGACTTCTTTCCATAATCCACAGAGAGGCGTTCCATCAGCAAGGAGGTAAATCCAGAGCCAGTGCCACCACCAAAGCTGTGGAAGATCAGGAATCCTTGCAGCCCAGAACAGGCATCGGTCTGGAAAACAAAAGAAAAAGTGAAACAGCAGGGGCTGAAAAAGGTGGAAAAGACTGCTGTGTGAGCTTATCCTGAGCTGAAGGAGAGAGCAGTCATAGGCAGTATACAGCATAGATTTCATGTCAGATTTTCCTGGGAAAGGCTTGGTGATAATTCCAATCTCTGCTTCCCTCTCTGTCTCAGCTTATGACACTGGGACCTGTCCAGGCCTATCTCTCTCTCAGCTTCACACTGCTCTGTTATTGTAGCTGAAGCCAGCAATGTACAACTGCATAATCCACCCTTCAGGATCAGTATTGGTGCTGTCGGGCTTTGCTGATAATTAGAGAATTAGATATTCAGAACCACTTTATAAAAATGCCTGGAGGCATGCAACTGGGAAGTGAACTACTGGGCTTCTCTCTTCTGTACCATGTCCAAGATATCTGTATGACTTGCAATCAGTCTCCTGAAACTTTGGTAGCATTTGCAATTAACCAGCTGTTAGTTCTGCCGTCTCTTCTTCTGCAGAGTCCAAACTGCTGTTTCAAAACTAGTGGGACTTACCAGCTTACGGACACGATCCAGCACCATATCAATGCTTTCCTTGCCAATGGTGTAGTGGCCACGGGCATAGTTATTGGCTGCATCTTCCTTCCCAGTGATCAGCTGCTCTGGATGGAAAAGTTCCCTGAAGGTGCCGGCCCGTACTTCATCTGAAGAAGAAAGAGAAATTGTACAAATATGCTCCAGTGCCAACAAATTCTGTTTGGCATCAATTTGTGCTCTCAGTCACAGGAGCTCACGATGCCAAAAGACAGATGCTGATGGAGATCAGGGAAATGTCTCCAGATCACTTTTTTATTGTTGCATTTGATTGATTTGTGGTGCATCTTCAATCCAGCCACTTACCTTCTCATGAGCTTGCCAGTGACAAGTACAGCCTGCATCCACAAGTCCCCAGGAAAAAAAACAAGTGTGAAGAAATTCAGGTGTCCCAGTTTTTAGACATTGTTTTATTATTAGAGGGAAGCATTCAGGCTCCCACTTTGAATGCAAACTGAAGAAAAGCATCATGATAAACAAACTGAAAGTTAAATATTGATGCAAAGAAAAATTGTACACCACATATACCAGTTATTAAACTGCTGGGGATCCTGCTGTTCCTATGTTTGTAACACTTGTGACAGAATCTGCCATCCTATGTCACAAGAAAATTAATTTTATGCTACCTAGTGGTAGCCCAGGGTACAAAGGGCTGCTCTGTGCCAGAGAAGACTGGTGGTACAGTATGGTGATATGAGGAAAAGCAATCCTATCTCTGTTTTGCAGGTTCATTTCTATACTGACCTACCACAGTTGGTTCCAAGTCCACCATGACAGCCCGTGGCACGTGCTTCCCAGTGGCTGTTTCATTGAAAAACGTGGTGAAAGAGTCATCAGAGCTGAGTTTATCTGGCAAGTCCTTGAAGGTGCCATCAGGCTGAATTCCATGCTCCAGGCAGAAGAGCTCCCAGCACGCATTTCCTATCTGCACTCCAGCCTGGCCAACGTGCACAGAGATGCACTCACGCTGAGGGGAGAGACAAAAGGTGGGGTCAGAAAAAACAATATGCTTTACCTCTCCTTATTCCTGATGGTTGCATTTTCCCAGTGTATTGCTTTGCCAAAAAAATTGGTGAGTTGTCACTTGCCAGACACTGAGACAGTTCTTTTAAAAATTGAGATCTCTGTGCTCTACTATAAAACAGTCAGGAAAAAATTCAATTACACAGAGCTCAGCTTTCTTTCTGGATTGGCCCTGCTGAGGAGCACATCCCAGTTTAGTTTATTTTTACTCCTGGCTGGAACCTGACACAGCCATGTGGCATCCTTCACCCTTATGTAACTCAAGGCAGGTGATGTCTTTTGATCCTTCTACCCTCTGACAGCAGGCTAGCATGGTGTAGTGATTTAGATTTGTTAATTTTAATGTACTTATTTTTTGTTGTGAGGTAGGATTAGGAGTAAAAGTAAGGTAGGTTTAAAATTTAAAGGGTGTAGAGAAACCTTCTGTTAAACAACATAGAGGAATAAAAAATTTAGAGTAAAACTTTTAGACCACTCCTCCTTTCCACTCCTACATTCTGTAAATGCCCTCCCCTAAGTACCAATTAATACAAAACCAGCACATGAGGAAACTTGGAAGACCTGCTTTCACCTAAGGAAATTATTTCAGATTTTCTTGGTCAAAACAAATGTTCCTTCCAGCTCCTGAGCAGACATTAATTTTACATCATGGGTCCATTGCTTGTCAGGCAGAGCCATTGCAGTATAGTGCATTTGTATGTTTTCCAGCATTGTTTCTGTGGCAGCCAAGAAGAGAAAACTGTGTAACACCAGGCTAAAGTAGGCAGGTGTCAATTGCTCCAAAACCCTGTACACTTAAAAGGACAGGAGCATGAAATGGTGCTGGATTTCCTAAGTTCACAAACAGAATTATAAAGTGAATACTTCTAGGTTAGTCCCAACAATTGCAACACTGGGTGTAGTGAAAGGCATTTTTTTGAAGAGAGGTATTGTTGATATTTTCAGATTTGGTTTCTTCTTTGGAGCATTTAAAGTTGCCTGAATTCTGGTTTTGTGATCCCTGAGGCCCTGTCCATACTAGGGAGTAAAAAAAACTGTCAGGCCATAGTACTGAAAACTTGACTGTGATCTCCTGTGATGATTGATTATTCAAAAAACTGGCATGGGCAGAGGAGAGTCCTCACTCATTCTGTTTTGTAATACTGCATTTAGAGATAACCAATGGCACTATCAGATTTGACCAGTTAATTTTTTTTTTCAATTACATTCTGTAACTGCTTACCCAGCAAAATCATTCTGTGACCTGAGAATGAAATGTAGCCTCCCCAAAAACTGAATTTTCAGTCACAATGTGGGACCAGCAACATCTCTGGAGCAGTGTTTTCTTCACAAATTGACATGTATTTGTGTTTTAGAAATATAACTGAAGATTTTTGTTTAGGAAGCAACTAGAATTTCAAAAGTCATCACTGCCCCAGCTAGTCATCCCCAGAAGTTGAAATGAACATGAAAGCTCAATTTAAATCTTTCGTTCAATGAAATAAATTAATTCTATTCAGTACTCATTTCTAAGCTGTTGACTGTAAATGCATGTGCTCTCAAGTGTGCTTGCACAACCCAGTTTTTCTCAACTGAGTTGTGCAAAAGTCTCTGAGTTATTTGAGTGGGGCTTCATAAGTCAGTCTGTTGCAATCTGGAGGATTACTCTGGAGACACTGAAAGCATATTTGGGCTTAGAGAATTCAATTAATGCTGACTTTCCACAGGGCAGAGTCCTACTTTTTCTTTCAAATCCCAGGGTAAATCTGTGAGGCAGCAAGAAAACTAAGGCTTTCTTTTATTTTCAAACACAGCAATGAGACCAGCTGGCTTTTAAAAGAGTGTCTTTTTGTCTTGGGTTGCAATACAGGATGTGACCAAAAGTATGTATTCTGTCACCATCCATTGAAACCAGGTGGGCCAGTGATCCTCATCTGCTAATGGGCCAGCTGGCTGTTAAAACCAGATGGGGCGGAGTTCTTTGTCTTTTCCATAACCCATCCTTCCTCTAGAGAGATATCTCTTGCTAATGGCCCATTGAGTCCCACTGTGTCACTGATAAAATTACTTCATCCCATTGGGAGATGTTCCAGACAGGGGGAGGAGCCAGACATTTCCTACCTAGATAAAATCTGAGATTGGGAACATCAGAGCAGCCTTTTTCCACTGGATTCCAGAGGAAAACCAGACCTTTCCACATCCTCACTGGACTTTGGAGGAAAACTGCACCTTCTACAGGAGCACTGCTTCAACTGACCCACATCTGCCACTGCAGGAGGATGCAGCCACCATTTAATGGGACTGCTGCCAACACTCTGACTGATGGGGTGTCAGGTTGTATTCTGACTTTGTCAGTGTTTGGGGTTTGCTCTTTGTAGTACTGTATTTCTATTTTAATTTTCCAATTAGTAAAGAACTGTTATCCCTATTCCCATATCTTTGCCTGAGAGCCCCTTAATTTCAAAATTACAATAACTTGGAGGGAGGGGATTTACATTCTCCATTTCCAAGAGAGGCTCCTGCCTTTCTTAGCAGACACCTGTCCTCCAAACCAGGACACTTTTAAAGCAAAATTACAGTCAAGCAATATTTTAAAGCTAAGGAGCTGCTTTGCTCATTTCTTCAGGTCTGTAGAGGAACTGGTGTGTGTTTTCACAGGTGGAACAAGTGAATGCTGCCTGAGGAAGGTAATATTGTTAAACTCATATAGGACTGTAGTTGAAGACTCTCCAGACTGAGTTTTCAGCTGCTCTGGTTTGAAATTCTGCTTTTTGAGCCACTTCATCTTCTCCTACCCCAGCAGTAATTTGGAAATATTCTGCCAGAGAGAAGACAGTGAAAAAGAGGTTTCTGAGCATTAAAATAGATCCCAGACTTTTAGCAGGGAAGACAGTGGCTCTTCTTCAGCGTCACAGTCAGAGTAAACTGATCTTTATGTGTTATTTTAATTTGGTGTCTATTCCAAACTCATGTTTCACATCCCACCCCTAATGTACCAGGACTGGTCTTACAACGAAACAATATAAAGGACCAGATCCTTTGTGAAACTAAACCTGGGACAGCTTTGACTCTTAAAAAAGCAAACTAATACCTGGCTCTAGGATTTACTGGAAAAGGCAGACTTTAGTCTTCCAGCTGTTCCATAAAAAGCTCACTTCCTTAGGCCTGGGAAGCCTATGGAATTATTTTGCCTGTGAAATGAGCTGGCAGCAAGTTCTTCCTCTGCACCAAAATTAGACTCAGTGCTAGAGATATACTGGGGTAAAATGGATTTTTTTTCACATTCCAAGAGGTTTTGAGAGATTTACACAAATTTATAATAAACCCCCAATGCTTACAAACAAAGGGCATTTTGTCACTTAATTAAATGCATACATACATAAAAGGATTCATGGACTCCAGAAACACATGTCCATACCCTATATAGCTATGGACAGTATAGCCATTGGGGATAAATTAATTTAGAACAGACACAAAGGTTAAGAACTATTTTTATTTCTAAAAAAAATTACCTTATGTGAAAATGAGCTAGTGTTGAGAAAATGTGGTCATAACAGAAAATACCAAACAGCTAAGACTCCACATCTAATTTATCTTATAATTCCACTCATTAGGGACTCTCGGAAGAAAACTTAATGCTGCAATGCTTCACTGAGATTTTCTGCACTGCTCTTCGTGCGTGGTAAGTAGTGAGATCAGGGTTCCATGGCAAAACCTACTGATAACAACAGCAGCCCCTGCTGCCTCCCCTCACCCCTGGCCCTCCCAGTCCCCCTTACCATGGTGTGTCCAGAGGCGTTTCCCTGCTTTGGGATCCCTGGTGTGCGCTGGAGCCTGTGCTGGGCTGCAGGGCAGCAGGCACCCTGTGGCACCTGCTGCTGTGCTTCAGTGTCACAGCACTGGGGGGAAGAGGTCACCCTGCTGCTCCAGCACCCTCCTGTGCAAATCCACCCACTCAGAGACACCCCAGGCTTCAAACTCAGCACAGCCAGGCTCATTAATATGGAACATGGCTGTGTAACACTGTGCTTTCTCATGCCTCAGGATTTTATAGCTTTGTACTCCTGGATGTACATCACTCACTCCCTGATGGGAGGTAAGTGAACAGGTTGGCTGCTTAAATGACTCACCAGCAATGTCAGAATCATGGGTTGTTTTGCAACACTATTGTGCCATTGTACAAAGCAGTGCACTCTTAATAAGTTGTGAGGTGACCACACAAAACCCTAATTTTCTTTTAATTTGGGAAGTGTAAGCCTTTTCATTTCCCACACATTATATACCCTCCTCAGAAAGAGCATGAGGATTTAAAAACACTGCTTGTGTTCCCTGTGTAACTGTTTCTTGTTAGTCTATTGCCACCTGCTGGAGCAGC
>VRYO01002253.1:17762821-17780505 GCA_009812075.1 Sialia sialis
GGAGGGCATGGACTGAGCTGTAGTCACTGCTGCCGGAGCAGTCCAAGGGCAGTGGGGATGCTCAGAGGGCTGGAGCATCTCTTATGGGGAAAGGCTGAGGGAGCTGAGTCTGTTCAGCCTTGGGAAGAGACAACTGAGAGGGAGCCTCCTTAATGTGTATAAATACCTAAAGGGAGGTGCTAAGAAAATAAAGGTAGGCTCTGCTCTGCGTACCAAGCAATAGCAAAAGCCGGCACTGCCCGCCCGGGTGAGGGATGCTCTCCACTCCCTGCTCTCCTCCTTCCTCCAGGCACCTCTCCTCAAGCATCCCGTGTTTTAAGCACATTACTCTGTAAATGGAGCTCTGGAGTAATGACAGCGTCTCCAGCAGTACCCGGCAGGCAGCGATTCGCCTTCCCCCGCGGTTGTTATTTAAAAACAAGCGGGTGTCTTGGTTACACAAGGTAATTAGGGCAGTCATTGCAAACGCTACTCAAAAATGGATCTCTACAGGACAGACGGGCTTGATTCATCTTGTAACCTTTTTAAACAACTGACACATTTATCTGTGCCGCTACTATAATTACTCAATTAAAAATCGAATAGGCTAATACAAAATATGCTGAAGAGTGAAATACATGTTTTCAAGGGGATTTTCCGTGCCATTTCAGTGTGACGAATATGATGAAACACTTGATCAGAGCTCTCTTTTTCTAGGTAGGTGTTTCCAGGAGGCAGGACCGTGTACCTGTGCAGAAGCACCCTGCAGTAGCAGCTTTCACACAGTGCTGCATCCAAGGGGTTGGCTCACCGCCCTTAACCGTGGAAGATGTTCCTGAAGGATTTGGGCTGGCTGAGGTGAAACCACTACACAGAAACATGTGAAAGGAAGGGCACAGCAGCAAGCAAAGGCAGAAGTAAGAGGATTTCTGACTTCTGTTGCGCTTGTAATTTAGAAAACAACATTCCTTTTTGGGAACTACAAGTCCCAAAGTGCACTGTGGGAAGAACGTGCCTTGTACCAGCTAGTGCCCAGCACAAATTCCCAAATATGGATAAGGAATCAAGTTCAAAAAAGACTCACAGGGGCTGGATGCTCCTCACTAAGACTCAGAAAAGGAGTGAGACGGCACAAAAACAAGGTGAGTTTGCGTTCTGCAAAGATGCTGTTGGAGGATTTCTTTCACGGGGAGCAGCCAGCAGTGTTCTGTTCCTTAGAAGGGCAGCCCAGCATTGGTCTGGTGATGTTTGCAGTGGGTGCTGTGGTCACGGAGGCAGCTTTTGGAACGGGGCTCTTGTTTTAGGTGGGAGAGTGAGCAGCAGGAGCAGCTGTGCTGAGGAGTGAGGCAGAACCTGCCTCCCTGCAGATGTGGACCTATGGAAAGACTGCGTTGCAATATTGATGCAGTTATTGATGCAGAGGCTGGGAAGGGCCAGGGAGAGGTAGGAGTTGCTCTGGACAGCAGCTCTGTATGAACTGCTGTGTGTGGGTGTGTAAGAAGCCAAGGTGGACAAGCAGCCTTGCAGTAACAGTAATTTCAAGTTAAATTAATTTCTCCGTCAGGCATGGTAGAATGTTTTTGTAGTTCTCCCCTCTTCCTAGAGGGGACAGTGTGGTGCCTTGAAGGTCAACCCTCCTACAGCTCTCTGACTTGCAAATAACACTCAGTAATAGGATTGTTTAACTTCAGGCCAGGAACAATTACCTATTTTACCAGCAATTTGTTAGCAAGCAAAATGAAATCATCCTGAAATATAATCATCTTCATGGAGATGAGAGATGCTCGAGCTCCATTGTCGGGCACACGTGAAGCCTTGGCTGCTGACCTGGCCAGAGCAGCCCCAGCTCCTGCCTCTGTTTCTCTCCCTGGCAGGCAGGCAGAGTCCTGCTGCAGTTCAGATGCTGTGTGTGGATGCTCACTGTGCTGCTGGCTGACGTCAAGTGCAGCTGGTCATCCCAGCACCCTCCTCCTGCTATGTAGGGTCATGGAGCAGCACAGCCAGCCCTGCAAATGTAGGAGGTGCAGGGAGGGGAGCCTGAGGCTGCTCGGGCTGCTGAACCAAACTGTCACATGGACACTTGTTGCCAAATAAGAATGATGCTGTTTTTCCATCTTTCCTTGAATGGGAGCAGCTTAAATTGTCTTAAAGCTGGAATGGTCCCTCTTGTACTTGAACTAGCAGGGCAACCTATCCTGCTACACAAGCACTGGAGGAAAGCAGTGGGCTCCTGGATAACAATTTCAAGTAACGAGAAAAGCTGAAGTTAAACAAACTTGCTGTCAGTGACAGGTAGTGTGTTTTGTGTCCTGGGTGGGATGTCCATGCCCAGCTCATTGCCTTTCATATGAAGTCCAAAAGTTGTTTGGTTTTTTTTTTTCCTGCAGTCACCCTGATTTTGCCAGGCAGTTTGAGGAGAGTTTAGAGTCGCAGGCACCTGTGACAAGGCCTCCTGAGGTAAATCGCCTCAAGTGTTAATCCAGATCTGGCCAGCACACGGTCACAGGGCCAGAGGACTGGCAATCAGTCTTTTTCTGTTGTCTCTTCTGTGTCAGTAGGCTGTTAATAGGAGATTAGCAGCATTAGGGAGACTTTGAGCTAGAAATGGTGAGGCCCTATTATTTGATTTGAAGAGAAAGAAACCCTCCTACACTCGTGTAAAAACAAACAGAAGAGCTGGAAATTGTAACAGCATTATAAACACAAGTGAGGAAAGCATAGCCTCTAGGAAAGCTGTGTAGCACCTCATAGCTTACCAGCAGTATTTTACAGAGCAATGAGGTCCATGGAGATCTCAGGTCCCAGCGTGCAGCACTTTGTTCTTACTACCACATGCTTTTTTGTTTGGAGGGACCAAGACGTGCTGCAATCTGTAATTCACTTGTAATTTCCATCAGCAGTAAATCCCTATTAAATATGAAGCTGGCTGGCTGCAGATCTCTTCAATTAGCCCAGATTCAGGGCTTCCCTGGCTGCTGGCAGTCTGCAGAGCCCAGGCTGGGTGAAGGTGAATGCTCTCAGGCTGTGCTTTGAACAGATGGCACATGGTGATGCTTCCTTATCTCACTGAGAATTGTGGCACAGCATCAAACCTGGTTTTTTGTTTGTTTCAAAAATAGAACTGGATAGAGGAGACTCACCTGATTTTTTTGAGCCCACCTGCTGATGTTCCTAGTCAGTGATTTATCAGACATAGTGTCTGATTTTGGCTATATCCAAGCCTATGAAAACAGCAGGTGGGGATGGTACAAGGCAGAAAAGACAGCTACAGGAGCAGGCACAGCCACAGTCCAGCTTGGGGGGTATCACATAAAATAGAAGAGCAAATCCCTACGTCAACCTTCATCACAGATGCACAAACTCTGCATGAGGTGTGAACACTGGAAACTGGAAACACAGGGTTGTGTTCACAACTTGTCCAAACTTGAGTTTTGCTCAGATAATAGCAGAACCTTTCCAAAACAAAGGGCAATTTTAAGTTGATTAAGTCCCTTTCTCTGCGTCATAATCAAACGAAATACTCGCCTTGGCAAGGCAGCTGTCAAAGAACAGCAGCAGTTCCTTTGATTTAATTGTTACTGTTATAATAGTCATAATTAGTGCTGGGTGGGGCATTTCATAGCTGTAAGGTGACCAATTTGGTTAGAGGCCTAAGGCATCTTCTTTTCTTCAGCTAGTTATTATCTGTGAGAAAATATCGAAGCCTGTCATCACTGTGGGTCAATTACACCCTGTTTGCCTAGCACAGAGTCTCTTTTCTCCTTGCTTTAGAGTCACAACCCCTCTAACAGTTAATGCCTCTTCTCAAGGCCCAACTTGCCAAAATCAACTCTCATCCCCTGGTCTCCACTTTTCCTCTCTCTTCAAAAGCGAGCCTTGTGCTCTCATGACTGGGAGAAAGGCTGGGCAGAGTGAATCCTGGAACTATTTATACCACAAGGCAAACAAGGTGATTTGAGAAAATGGTTCTTGTTTTTAACCTAACTTCCTGACATCTCAGCATTTCTTTTCACAGTGTCTGCCAGTTATCTGTCCCTCATTCTGAATGCACAGTTACTGTGATCTGTGTTAATTACCTCTGCAAGCAGGCACTGCATCTCCTGCTTCTTGAATTGCAAATTCCAGAATATACTACAGAAACCAACAAACTTTTTTCCATCTCAGTCTGCTGGTCCTGGCTCTTGTCTGGCCAGGTGTTGTGGTGCTCACAAAGCTGTGATAAGAGCTTGCTTTAGGAAAGACAGCAGTGCTGCAGAATTGTGTGGTTGCAGTGCCCGTGCCTCGAGAAACCCCCTGGGAAGGTGCTGTGTGCTGCTGCAACCTCTGTGTCTTGTGTTTCATGGAGAGCATCCCCTGTGGGACCCTTAGGCTGTGGTGGGCAGAACTCCCTGCTTGCTGTTTGCTCATGAACTTGATTCAGTAATTAACTAGTAATTGCTTTTTTATCAACCTGCATGTGAGCATCTTTTTTTTTTTTTTTTTTTATGCAGTCAAGAAATGTGCAAGACCTTTCTTTTGGGAGTATTTCTCTCGTCCTCTGGAAGATATGTGTGTTATTTCAGGGTCTTACAGGTGTGAGAGGTGTGCTTACACTGTGCGTAGGATTAATGTCTCAAGCAGTGTGTTGGTCCTCGTTTCCCTGACAAGCTGATGTTCTCTTTGCCTCTGCACCTCCCCTACTTGCTGCTCCTTCTTCTTGGCAATACCAGGTGCAGACAAAGGTAGGATTAGGTGTCTAATTAGTTTATGTAGCCTTAGAAATACGTGGTTACTTCTGGGCACGGGGGGAAGGGCAAGCCGTGAGGAATGCAGCTCCTGTTTCTCAGTGAGGTTTTCAGCTTTGGGAGCAGCTCGAGCCCAGGCAGACTCAAAAGGCTGGCCAAAATTTTATAGACGCGTTTTTGTTCCAGATGCCTGTTCAAGGAGGAAGTTGAAAACCCAGACTGTATTACCAAATCTGAAATAATTTTTCATTTAATGTTAGATCCAAAAAGTTTATTTCCAAAAAATGACTCAGTACAGACAGCCTGAAAGAACTTGCTTGAAACATGGCAGAAAACTACTAAGATTTAATTAATATATTTTGCAACTACACCATGGCTGGGACAAGTTGTATTCATAATATTTTTTGCTTATCAAAGTAAACTTTAGGCTGTAGCTCTTGTCTCCCACTGCCACCACCATCCTTCAGCAGATGTAGCCAGAGAAACAGAGAGGATTGTCTTTCTGACAGAAAGCTTGTTTGATTTGTAATTTCAGTTGTATTTATGGAGTGTTCCAATATTTCTGAAGGAAAATAAATGGATGAGGGTAAAGAAAAGGATCAAGAGTACACTGCAGGTGTGTACACCAGTAAAATAAAATCACTCAAGAGCAAAGTAGCAGACCTTCAAGAAGGTAAAATGGGTGGATTCTTTCAAGGATTGGGAACTTAATTTTTTCTCTCAGGGACAGACAGATAGATGGAAATGTAAGCTGCCCTTACATTTCTCATGGAGTGTCTTTGTGAGTGAGAGAGCTGCTGCTGGTGTGTCAGCCTGGCACTCAGAGCACAACCAAGCCATGAGGATGGAGGTCACTGTAAACACAGCAAGGTTAAGTGAAATAAGGCCATGAGGAGGTCATGGTGAATTTGAAAGGGAGAGTGGATCGACAGAGGTGACTGATGATAGCTCTGGAGGTTGGAAACAAAACCTTAAATAACTCAGATTTGTATTCAAGAACACTTGTGCGTGTCAGGACTCCACATCCATCTTTCTGTGTCAAACCAAGCAGCAGTTCACAGGAGTTCACATTTCCAATGCACTCTGAGCTGCTGGAACAATATTCTGAGCTCCCCTTGCAAGGCTGTCTCATTCCAAAACGTGTGCTCACAAGGAGAAATTCAATACTAGAAAGATAGTAGAGTAATTTTAGGAGATAGAATCACTGCATCCTAAATCACCAAAGGAGCTGACTCTCTAAATAGTCTTAGCAGGGAAGCATGCTCTGTAAATCATTACCAAAATTTAGGCTGAAAGCATTAAAACACTTTGTATAATAAGTCTTGATCTTCCAAGCCACCGTGGTTTATTTTCCTAAGCTTGCTGTTCTCTGGTGTTGCTATTCATGTGGCAATCGAAGATTCAGACTGGCCAGAAATAGGACAATCACGGGACTAAATCTCTAGAGCTGCCCGAATCATAGGGTTAAAAGAGGACTGTGAAGTACTTAACAGGCTGCCTACACAGTGCTCAGCAAGTCAGAGGTTAACAAAGGACCTTATTATTTGAAAAGATAATTGAGGCTGAAAACAAGTCAACCATCCCACAACTAAGCCGTGGAGATCATCAGTTTTTGTGAAGAATAGCTGATGATGTTCAGGATTCAGTGAGTTAAGTGGTTAATTCTATACAGAAAGCTGCCTCCATAATGCACTTTAAATAGGGGAAATCCACCCAGTTTGACCCCTGGAGAATTGCTTCCTGCTGTTATGCTGATGGATATGTCTATAAATATCATGGAAGACATCAGCAGATAAAATCTCAGAGAGCTGAAAAGCCTCTCACTATTAAATGATACATTGATCTCCATGAGACAGCAGGGGTAATGAGCACTGAAACCAATCCCCCTGCTCTCCCCAGAGTCACTGGAGCCAAAGAGAAGCAAAACCCTGTTTCCATCTTGATTCAGTGGGGAAAAAATCAAGCCCCTTTTTGCACCTTTCTGTGCGGTCTTCTCCACAAGGATGCTCCTTACATTCTTTATGGGTCACTCAGGCACTAATTCATCACCTTTCTGCTGCAGTTTGTTCCAGATTTGTCCTTTGTCTGCATTCCCCAGAGAAAGCCTTCAGTTTGGACTCAAAGCTACTAAAGTGTTCAGGACATTCCAGCAGGTTTTGTGCATTCTCCAGCACGGGTACCCAGGTGTGGCAAACAAACTTCAGCAACCACTTCTGTTCATCCTCACCTTCTTCCATCACTTTTTGTTTTTCTTTGTTTGGAGTTGGTTTGGTTTTGTGGGGTTTGTTTATGGGGTTTGTGGTTTTGTTTAATTTGTTGTTGTGTTTAAAATTTTATTTATTTATAGCTCAAAATCTCAAGGTTTTAAAGCTTTGTGAGGCCTGGCTTGTGACTTTCTACTCCCAGAGCTGTTGGTGCTGCATGCCATGGAACATGCACAGATAGATTTACCCCCTCTATCTGAACTCTCCATACTGCCTGTATAATGTCTCCATATCTATATGTGCATGCAGGTCTTCAGAACAAGATTGCTGCCTTTCTGGTGTTTGAACTTGCTCTCCTGGGGTTTACAGATAACAGCCATGAAGGAGTCAACCCATGTTAAATGATTCTGATTTGTTTTCTGTATCTTTCTTTTCTGCACTCTCCATTTGTTGACTTCCATATTTTCTTTCTCCATTTTGTTCTCTCTTTTCTCTCTCAGCACTGGGTGCCGTGACTATCAGTTGTGCTGGGCAAACCCTTGACATCACTGTGGGATTTACATGGAAAACTTGTGCTGTTAGCAAGCTACTTCCAGAGTTATTAGGGACCAAGACAATGAAGATTAGAAGAAGGCAGGGTTTCACAAATCCATAGCTGTTTACAGTGTGAGCATACAGAAGAAAAGAGAATTATGAGATTCTTTCCCTTCTGCTTATAAAGTCCTATGCTTGTCTAGCACTGATGTAGGCAAGGAAGAAAAGAACATTACAGGGACTTTGTTTCTGGGCTTGTCCTTTGCTGCTTCAGTGTCTTTGAGCAAAAGAGTATTTTCCTTCAGACACTCTAGGAGGAGTTAAAATGAACTGGGCCATAAGGGAAGGATCATGAGATTCACCAGCTCAGCCTGTCCCATTGGCACTCAGGGTTGAGTTCAGTGACTCAAAGAAATGGACTGTCATTACCTCTGAAGAGCCAATGCATGCAGAGAAAATGATTCTGCTCCATTTTCAGCAGTATCAACAAAATTGTTTACTGAGTTCCAAAGGGTTATATTTTTGGCATTCCTGTGGCCTGTTTTGGCTTGTTGAATGTTACTTATGAGTAAGGAGGAAAGAACTTGACTTGATGCTCAATTATAAAGCAGAGTTTGTATTGTTGGCAGTTAAAGGAAGACAAAACGAATGCAGTATTTTGTGTACTTATCTCACAGGATCTGCAGAGACAATAACTACAATAACAGGTTTCAGTTGCAGGCATATGTCCTGGTTTTTAAAATCATGTCTCTGGTCTCTCAAGACAACTGCAAGACTGGAGACACCCAAATTTACCAGTTGTACACCTAATTGTAAATTAGGCAACAGCAGTGACATAAATAGCCTAATTAACAATTCCTACCAAGGATTTATACCGTGCTTCACTTATTTGAAGCGCTGTGCAAATCATTAGCTGATAGATGTTAATTAATCATTCAGGAAATTAAATGGAAGTGGAATGCAAATGGTTAGAGGAAGCTGGAGTATGAAGGCTTCCTGAAACCATTAAACGATTTTGCTCTCTTTAATGGAGGAAGAATTTCTTCCTTTAGGGTTTAAATGTTCTCCCAGTGTGGGTGTTATTACAGTTTTAATAACCACCTGTTTAATTCCCTGGGAGGGGAGATTACATGCCGTACAGCCAAGAGTTTCTTGTTTGTTTGAGCAACTTTGGCAGTTTTATAGGCCTAAAAATAAAAGAGAAGTATCCCCAGCTCTGTGTTTCAGGGCTCAGAACAATGACCAGCTTCAGGAATGAGTCTTGATCCTTTGACTTCTCATGAGCATGATGGCCTGGGAGATGGAGTACCATTACACACTGACCTATTGTTGTCACTTGAGCAGTGAAAGATGAAGATGTGCTATCGTGTGATGTAGAGGAAAGACTGAAATAAGTGTGGCAAAAACCACTGAGAATGTTGCAAGTGATGGCTTTTTAATGGGGTTTTTTTATGGATTAATTCATTCCCCTACAGTAACAAAATAGGATTCTTTGACAGAAAATCAGTCAGCTTGATTCCTGGCTGTTGCATATTTAGGTTTGTGTTATCACCCACTGCCCACACTTGTGCAGCATAAACTCCTGAGGGAACTTATGAAGAGATGGGTTTTCAGTCATCTGGCCTGAATTTCTGCTTTGCTGATGAACCCCTTAAGCTGCTGGAAAAGACCTGATTTATGCCAGGCCAGTATAACCACAAATCAGGCATGTAGGTCTGACTTCGTAAATTAAAAGACTGATTTACTGCACTGTGCAAGTTGATTTTCAATTTACCTGCAACATGAGAACTCAGGCTCTTAGGGCAGGTACAATACAAGCAGTTGGTGATGCAGATAAAGCCAACAGGAAAAAAAAGAAAGAAAGACGTGGTTCTATGACTGCTAATTGCTCTGATACCTTTACTGCCCTCCTTCCAGTCTATTTCCTTCTGACCTGGGATACTGTCACTGTCAGTAGTGAAAGCTATCACAGCTCTCCTTTTTTCTTTGCCTTTTCCTCTCTCTGCTTTCCTTGGGGACAATAGATCCTGGCAGCTCCATTTACACCAGGCTTTTGCCTTTTGTTTTCCTGTACTTTTCTCTTGGCACAATGCAGAAGTTTGCAGTGTTGTGCTTCCACAATCACATGATAAAATATTTGCACAGCTGTCTGATGACAGAAAAGAGGGGAAAGAGAAAACCCACTCTTCTGTTATTTGAAAAGTTAAAACAAAACAAACCCACAAACAAACAAAGCTTAATATGAATTAATGTAATATCTTCAGGGTTTTTTTTCTTCAGGCAAATCTCTGACTGAAATCAGTAGAAGTTCTGGCAAAGGACTGCAAAACTAATTACATTCCTCCCCCAAGTTTTATATATATATATATATATGTATATGTATGTATATATATACATATGGGATGGTGATGAGAGATAAGAAAATAGTGCCTAGAAAGGAAGTCCATTAATAAATGAGAAGTAGATGTGGGAAAGAACAGTTGATAAAATTATTTATAATGCAGTTATAAAATTACTGTGTTGCTGAGCTTTCCAGAAACCCATCAATAGCATGCATGACCATAGCAGCAGTTAATAAGAGTATAAATAAGCTGGAGCATGGATCTCCATGAAAATCTGGTGTGGAAAAAATGTTTAAAAAAAAGCCTAGCATATCCAAATCATTTAGCACAGAATATATTCCAATAGCCTTGAAAACTGGTTGTGAGTTAATTCTACATGCAGTGCACTAGAGAAACGCAAGCAAAAACTGATCAAACGTAGGGCCATATTTTAAAAATAATAAAAACAGCACAGACACTTCCTAACAAACCTAACTATGATTAGAGTGAGAATAAAATTTAAATATGGGTTTAAAATAAACCCAGATAGTGATACTAAGAGCAAATTGAACCTGGATGTTTGGAAGAACCAACCTTGTCAAGTATTTTTTTGGTCAGAATTATCTAATTAGTGAGTGATGATACTAGAGCAAATATACTGCATTAGATCCTTTGGTGCAATGAGTGGAAGATTCAACTTTTCAAATTTCCAGCAGCCAACAGAAGGGAAAGTGAACAGGATAAAAAGAAGTGAAAGCACTGTTTCAGCTGTGACATCTATAATTCACGTGCAGGGACTGCACTTCCACTACCAACTGCTCCCTTCCTACACACACAAACACACACTCCCTGCCTTTATCCTGCTCTGAGACCACACACAGCTCTGTCCAGTTCCTGCCCTTCCCATCAGCCAGCCTCTTCTCTGGGAAGCATGAATGCCTCCTCTGAACACAAGCTCTGTTAAAGGTGTGTTTCTACCAAGCTTGGATTGGTTTTTTTCAGGTTTTTTTAAGTCTTTCTTGCTGACCTCTTGCTGCAGACAAAGCCTTCCTTTCTGTGAGAGGACTTCAGAACCAGGAATGTGGTCTGGTCATTTATGGACAAAGGAAGATTCAATGTTTCTGCTCCCATTGCCTTCCAATCATCAGGAAGAATGACTGTGCCGTGTCTTCAGCATTCCAGCTGGCTTTCTCAAGTCTGTGTCCTCCTGTGGACACATACATTTAGGGCTAGCCCTCTTTTTGTTTGTGTCTGAAGTGTCCAGGCACAAGGATGCAGTCTCTGTGTACTGGTGTGGATCCAGCAGACAGAATGTCATTTCCAGCCTGTTAGCCTCCCAAACGTTCTGTTTGTGCAATTAGCCTTATGA
This sequence comes from Sialia sialis, assembly GCA_009812075.1. Classification (NCBI taxonomy): domain Eukaryota; kingdom Metazoa; phylum Chordata; class Aves; order Passeriformes; family Turdidae; genus Sialia; species Sialia sialis. The sequence continues at coordinate 17,773,953 of VRYO01002253.1, forward strand.
GGCGACTGCTGAGAAATGGGTGCTTATTAGCTGCTGTCATTTTTATACCCTCTTCCCTAAGTAATGGCACAACAGCCCTCGTGATCCCATTAAATAGCTCTGGCTGCAAGGAGGAGAAAGCTGCAAATGGAAAAGACTTAGTGCTGCAGGCCAAGCCCAGCCACCTCCTCTCTCCTACATTCCTCTCCCTGAGAGCCCAGCATTATTCCTTCTTCAGGGGACAGCTTCACTTTGAATGGCTTCATGCTTCACACCCAGAGGCACCAAGTCTTTTCCACTAAGCCAAGCGTAAAAATAGCTGAGGGAAGGGGTGGGGGAGGGAGTGTCAGCAAAACAGATTTATTTAATTATATGTACTGACCAACATTTTCCAATGTGAGACTGAGTGTGCAGCTCAGATCTTTCATCAGAGCATTCTCATTTGGGGTCACTGAAGAAACAGGCTTAAAATGCCCGTGATAGCTTCAATTTCTGTAAGATGCCTTCATATGTTTAGTAACCTCACACCTGTGTGGAACAGGATGCTCTTTAAGTCTGGATGTGCCAATAACTGATTTTGAGCACTGCAGTAAGGCACCATGCAGGGAGGGTGTCTGTGTGTGTGTATGTGTGAGGGTGTGATGCTGTTAAATCCAGCACCTGTAATCAGAGGGGTCCCTTAGGCTGGGCCTAGATGGACTTTCCTACTTTGCAGAGATATTCTGCACTGCCAAGCCTAGTGGTGTTGTCATGGCCATCACTGTGTTTGGTGATGTTCTCCAAGTTCCACATTTAAAAATCCTGTCAACACAGGAGAAATGGAAGGTTTTTTCTAAACCAATTTAAATTCTAATCCATACAGTATGCTGGAGGAAAGCTGGAAAACTCAGTCTAAAGGCAGAGGCAAAGATAAGTGAGAAGATTAGAATTTTTACTTCTTTTAACATGTGAGGTTTTTTTTTGCCTGCTCACAGCTGTTATAATCTAGTCCGAATCTTTCTAGCCCTTCTGTCTGATACTGCTGTTCTTAACCAGACTCATCTCTGCTGCTGCAGATTATGGTGGAGCAAAAAGGTACTTAACCCCTTGTCATGATGGGATCTTTAACATCTGGATTTTGGCATCTGGAGACCTATCCCTACCTAGCAAGTTGGGGTGAGCCACTGTCACAGATTGCCCAAACAACCTGGGTTGAAACGGAGGACAGGAAAGCCAATTAAGAAAGCAAATGTGGGGGTTTACTTGTGTGTGGTTTTTTTCCACATCACCTACATGCACACAGAGCTGTGTTTGTTACTGGCATCCTGAGAGAGGAAACCCATTACCTTAAAAGAAGCACTTGGCTTTAAGAGAGAATAATAAGGAAAGCAACAAAGAACCATTAGCAACATTTTATAAAGAAGATGAGATAAATAGTCTGTCTCATAAACAAGTGGTATTATTTAACTATCCAAGGAGCTGCTTTCCAAAACAAAGCTGAATTGTTCATTGTCCAGCAAAATAATGCCAGCTTCTGCAGCCTTGGCTGCTTTTCTGACTACAGCCCAGAGTCTGCAGGTCTCCACTGTGGTGGGCTGTCCTGCCTAACATTACTGATAATGTTTATGTCAACATTATAACAAAAATAAGTAGAAAACAGTGATCTTAAGGCTCAGGAATTATAGCACCAAGACTTTTCAATTGAGGGGACAGGAACAAAGGGATTCTGCCAGCCCTGCTGTTCCCCTGTAGCTGTAATAGGGCCTCACAGACACACTTGTGCTCAGTGGTGTTGGCAGAGAAACACTTGGCACAGAAATCCCCTCTTGCTGTCTCAACTGCTCATTCACCTGCTCACAGAGACAAGATCATATCGCAGCACCCCAGCACTTCTTCAAACACTGGTGAGCGTGTGCTTGTGTGCAGATATCCACCAGAACAAGGTTTCCTTTCTCTTTTCACAAGGGAATTTCCCAGGGAAGCCAGCAGCTCTCTCGGGGTTATGCCACAGAAACAAGATTTAAGGTGATGTAGAGTGAGTGGAGTAACCAAGGTGGGAGGGGAGGTGTGTGTGAAATACCTTCTGTGTAAAAGAGCATTTTAAAAGCAATGGGTGGGTTAGCCGGGTCAGAGGAACCCTGGCAGGAGGAGGCAATGCATGCATTCGGTGCTCCCATTGCCGCTCCCTTAGCAAGCCACAGGGGACCACTGCGTTACTGTGGCAACAGCGATGACTTGGCAGCCAGACTCATCATCACTCAGCCTCCTCGAGATGCTCCGGCTTACACAAGGGGATTTGCGTCTGAGATCCCATTTCTCTTAATTTCTGGCTTTACCTTGCAAGCCTAGAGGGAAAATCGCTGGTAGGAGCCCTCCAAAGAGAAGCCCGTGTGGATAAAGGGCACGGGGAGTGGCAAGGGGCTCTGATTGAGGTGTCTGTCCCCGGAGCTGTGAGCACCTGGCGGGGAGGAGTTGGCTCATGTGAGGAGAAGGTCATTCCTGCAGCCTCTCTCTGTGAGTACCGACCCAGCCAGCCTCTCTACCTTTTTTTTTTTTTTTTTTTTAATTGACTAGCAAATCTCAGCATATCTTGTGTCTAAGGGGAGGATTTGTCTTTTGTGCTAGCTCTAAGCTTCATGCAAAATCCGTGAATGCACTACTACTGGCTTTTTTGTCCTAGGCGTGAATTGCTGCAGGAGCTGCAGCCTTGCCATTACAACAGCAAGTTTCCTGCAGGTGAGATCTGGAGTTTGCAGTGAGCACTGCACAATCCCTGCCTTAATACCAGGTTTTGTGCTCTAGACAGCTGATATGGTATATATCAGCTTTTCATGATTCCAGCCTTTGTTGTACAAGCTGACTTACTTGTTTTTGTTGAGATTAAGAATTTAAGCAGTAAGTAAATCAAGTGCTTGAACAGGTGCAGAATGAGTATTTACTCTGTGTAGGATAGAGTTACAAGCGGTTTCATTCTGATGAGACAAACAGATGCTCCAGATAAACTGCTGATAAAAGGAATTATTATACTGGCAAAGATCCACCACGTTTCCCTGTAGCACATGGGTGTCATAGTCAAGCATACAGACAGTAGCCATGGGTGAGATCAATCTAGCATGGCTAACAATAGGCATCTATAAATGTGGTCATGTTACTGAGCAGTGTGATCATCAGTTTTAAATCATGTCCTGGAAAAATATTAGTGTAACTGAGACATCTGTGAAAAGGATACGCTTTGTAAAGAAAGCAATGCCTTGCAAAAAAACAATTATAAGGAATTATAAGGGAAAATAAATCAAAGGTTGTACACCGTAGATCTGAAATCCTGATCACATGAAAGCAAAGAAATTTCTTTTTCTCCAGATGAATTTGGTGCTTGTTCTGTTCCTTAATCAGATGCAACACTGGGGCATCTCTAGCTGTAATCTCATTAAGACTATTAGGCTGTGATTGTGCTTGTGGTCTGTTGCTGGCATGCATTGGGGCACACAAATGATTCTTGGAGCTCTCACAGCTGAGAGGAGACGTTGTTTCTCATTGGGTTTGAAAATCCTACACCCTGGACTTTGGGAAGGCAGGCAGGGACAGCCAGGTCCATCAGCCCTGGCACACAAGGGCAGCCTGCGAGCACAGCTTCTGCTGGTGTGCTGGGAGTCACGTGTGGGCACAATAATGGCACAGCACGCTCCCCTCCGTGTGTAAATAGCATAAAGCTGTGCCTGTGAGTGTTGGCAGGGCAGGCTGGATCACCACAGAGCAAAAACAGGAGTCAGAAATTAATTATGGGCTCCTTTCTCCAGCCCCAGAACCACTCCTGTGCTCTGCTTTGTCCTGCCTGTTACAACTGTCACCAGCACAGCAGCTTTTGTTTCAGCTGGCCTCTTTGACCCAACTAAAACATATTTTGATGATATTTCTGGATATTTCTAGAGTCAGACAGAACTCTATGCATCCAATTTTAGCCCATTACTGTTCATTACAATTCAAGGGAAAACCATAAATTCCTCTTCCTCACCCTTGCATCACTCAGATATTAGTCAATAGTTCTGTTCCTCGGAGTTTGAGCACTTCTGGAGGCCAGTGGGTTTGCAGCCCCCTGTGTGACCCCTGCACATGTGGATCTCCTGCACACAAACCCACAGCAGCTGATGTCATCTGCGCATGAGCCTTGGGAAGCAGGCTGCTGAATGAGTGCCAGTGTACCACACAGTTCATAAATATGTAAAAGCAGTGGGCCCTATCCCAACAAGCTCAGATTCAGAAACGTTTAGCAGATGTTCTGGCTGTGGGGGAGGAAAACAGGAGATGAATAAGTACAATACTGCAATAGCAAATACTTTGTTGATGAAACTGCACAAAAATTAGAATGACAAACACACCCTTACCAGGAACTTGACCTATCCATAAAACAACATCAACATGTTTTATTAATAGTAATTCCACATTCTCAAGATCAATAAAGTGACTTCATTGATTTACTTTTCCCTTTTTATTAGTACTTCTCTAAACAGTGATGAATTTGGATTGAACATAGGTAGAGTCTTTTTTGTTGCTTCTCAAAGAACTATTCCAGTAGTTCTAATAAAGCAACAAGCTTCTCAACCAGGACAACACAGCCTTTTGCTAAAGAGAACCTAACCATGGTTAAGCGTTTGAAGGAAACTTCCAAATCTGTTTGAGATCTGGGGCTGCCAGTTACTCTAGACTACACCACAAGGGAGCTGCTCTGTACATATCCTTAAAGGAGTAAAAAGCTGTTGCTTTAAAAACGACATAGAAAGCATAGCTTAGGCTCTCCCTTAATCCAAACTCCAAATAGTAAACATGCCTTTTAGACCTTGGTCCATGCTACATGGAGTAAACCAATCTCAGCTTTACAGGCAGCTCTTGTGGGGAACTTATGTAGCCCAATTTAGATGAAGAACCAATGAAATGTCTCAATTATGACCTTGCAGGAATTGCCATTACATTTCACCAAGGTGCATTTGAGTCCATTCCCTTTGGTCCTTCCTGGGGACTGTCTGAGTACAAGGAAATACTGCACTCCTGATTTTTTGGTTAATGCATTAATTGTAGCTCAGCAATCTAATAGTACTTCATCAGGGTATGGTGCTCCTGCATATCTGTGTTTTCTTCCTTGACAAACACTTGTCTTACTTCTTTGGATGATCCCACACCTCTTTACACACTTGAACTGTAGCTCCTAAAGTATGAAGTGAAGCTCAGCTGGGCTACTCTTCCTAGCTCTTAGCATAATATACCATTTTGGGAGGCAGTTTTCTGTGCTTGTGTAGCCTTTGGTTTGGGTTAATTCCACTTAAAACTTTACAGTATAGTGAAGTGAAAGTTGAGTGTTTCTCATCAGCTTCTTGTATGCCCATAGTCCTGAGTCATAGCAGCAAACCCAACTGCAGGTTTATATTTTACTGCTTGGCAAAGTCTGTGAGCAGTGAAATTATTTGCAGTGTGTATGCACAGACCCAGAGCCTCTCTTATTCTTAGAATAGTTCCAAATGCTAAAGTCTATACTGAGCACTCAGCAGATTTGCATGTAGCCCTTGAGAAACCTTCCTTATTTGTTCCTATCAGAGCACTTAATTTTTCAGCATGAAGGGTTAGAAATGTTTATCTACATGATCAAAACTCTGGCTCTGATGGGCTGGCTTTTTATTTTCCTTTTTAACTGCAGAAGTTTTTACCTACAGAAGTTTCTACTTAGTGAGCCAAGAGAGAGGTTTTTTTTCCAAGTAAATTGGACTTGTATTTGTTTTCTTGCAACCAAACAGCACAAGTAATTACAGTAATTTCACAATTATAAGCCACACCTATTTCATTGAAGAATCCAGCCTACCCCAGTAGTGCGGCTAATCATCAGATGCGGCTTATTTATGGACAAATCCCAGCAAAATGCCAACCTGGAAGTGAGAGCCGGCTGGGGAGGGCACCTGGGACTGCCTTTAAAGGCTTCTCTCGTCTATGAAAACTGTTTGCAACTTGAGCACCTGACACCAAACCCTTGTGCTGGTCCGATTCTGTTACTAATTTGTTACTTTGTCACACATGGATCCTCGCTTTTTTTTTTTTTTTTTTTTTAATGTGGCTTATATTTGGGTGCAGCTTATATATGGACAAATCCCGTGGTCTACCGGACTACCCGGATGTGCAGCTTATAATCAGGTGCATCTTATAATTGTGAAATTACTGTAATCTGAAACTCAGCTCCCAGCTCACCACGGATTAGGGTGTACATGTATGTTCAGAGGTGGTGCAGGGGGTTGAATGCATCATTTCATAAATATTACAGCTATTCAAATGCCTATGCAGTGAATAATCACTTGCATCAGGAGAATTCTGGGTGCTTGGTGACTTCTGCCTTGCATTTAAACCACAGATTGAACACTTATGTTCTTGCTCAGGGAGTCAGTGCTCCAGAACAAATGAACAGAAAGCAGAAAATGTTAAAACCTCTGTGGACTAGATTAGTCCTTCAGTTTCTTCTGAAAACAGTTCTTCTTTTGGAAACTCTTAGCTGCTCATTTGCATCCAGATTACAGTAATTTCACAATTATAAGATGCACCTGATTATAAGCCGCACATC
>VRYO01002253.1:17786107-17821285 GCA_009812075.1 Sialia sialis
TTGTTGTGTTATGGTTCGCTCTTAATCTCTGCGGGCTGTTGTCCTGAGATGTGTTTTAAGGGTGTTGAGTGCTTAACAAGGGTAGCTGCTTCTGAGCATACGTTTTCTTCTTGTATAATAATAAAAACCTGCTTATCCATTCACTGCAATGACTTAATTCCATATTCTGAAGAAATTCTTTCTTACCTCGTGCAGTGGTCCTTTTAAGGATCCCTCCATCTCGGTAAAAGTTACGGTTAAGTCAGACACGACCAAAAAATTCTGGTTGCTTTGTTGGTCCTGTTGTGCTGCTTTGGAAATGGATCAAAACAAAGAATCTATGGGAAATCTTTGGGTGCTAGACTGAAAATTGGTGTCTTGGTTATTCTGCACTTTAAATGAACTTTGTCTGTGCTAGTGCAGTGGGTTAGGGGAAGCTGAGCAAATAAATGGCTCTTAGTGGACAAGCTGGATATCTAGAAAGTGATAATCCTTTAGGCTCCATTGAGCTAGGAACTGGAAAAGATACAAGATACACTTGAAATAAACAAGAGCAATGAGCAAGTTTTCTTGGTATAGCTATGCACTTGCTTGAAATACACCAATCTTACCTATGGTTATGCTACCATCTCTTTCTGTATTTCTTACAAGAGACATATTCTATTTATTTCTCACTGCCACGTTTTCAGAACTTGTGTTTGTGTTGGTTGTGCTGTAGGGATATGTTCAGTACCATAAAACATTTCAGTAAAAATAACTCGCTGCATGGGAATTAAGCTTTCAGTCATTGGAATATTTCTGCTGGCCGGAGAGTCTGTGAAAGGTTACTGCTGCAAAATTAGATTTAGATTGAAGTTGGCAGTGCCCCTTTAAACCAGCCAAAAGTCTACTAGACATTCATCTGCATCTGCAAAAGTCACACTACAGTTAAGAAAACAGATAGATTTGTATTTAGCTTACAGCTTGCTAAAATACTTGTGTCTAAGTAGATGGCTTAACTAGGTATGCTGGACTGGTATTCATTCATGTCTTAAATTACATTGGAAGGCACACCTTACAGCTAATTGGTGATGTTGGTAATCCTGTAATTAGTAAATTAAAGGATGGGGAACTCCTCTTCAGTGTTACAGGACAACCATAAATATTTTTCTTTTACCAGTCATTTCTAAGTATTTGTGCAGAAGAAATAACTAATAGTTACACTGCTGCTGAGTTTCATGTGCCTTACTTTGAATCGTCAATAAATTTGAATACAAATCCTGTTTCTGATTATCCTGTGTAATAGGAAAGGATTTGTAAGTAGTACATAACTGTATATTCCTGGTCTAAACCAAAACACAGCTGGTTGGGGTCAGGATGACATTTTATTCCAAGCTTTCTTGCCTCTCTGGGTTTCAAATATCCTGCAGACATGCCTCACATGAGAAATCCCAGTTATTTTGCAGGTGCAGGTCTCTTGATAAAGGCTCTGCACTCTTCCTTTGCCATGAGTGAAGGTGAACTACCATTCTGCACATGGTAATGCAGAGCTGATGACATTTCTTGGAGAAAGATGAGGCAGAGCTGGTCCTTACTTGGATGTGTTCCTTTTTTCTTGCGGGATTTCAAAATGACTTCTCAGGTAATCCATTAATGGATTGGGGTTGCTTTTTTTTTTATTTTTTATTTTATTTTTTTTATTCCTTTGCAAACACAGGGGCTGTCCTGCTGGTATAATCTTAGAGTAGTACCCAGGGAGAACTGTCCATGCTGCTGTCCGTCCTTGGCAGAGGCAAGAAACTTCCTCCTTGTCTGTGTCACTGGAAATTACTCACAGGAACAACAGCAGAGCCTGTACATGCTGTTACAGCCTGATGTTTTGGGAATCTTTGCCTATTGATATGTCTTAACAAGGTGGAGTAAGAAGAAACTCCATTAATGCCCTGTAGCTATGGGTCACACAGGAGCAAAGCACATACCTGCCCCGGGGGCTGCTCTTACATCTGTGTGGTGTTGCTACAGGTGCAAAGTGCAGCTTTCCCTCGGCACTGTGTTGCTGAGATGAGATACTCCTGGTGTGGATGTCATCCCTGAGAGGTTTCCTGGGAGTGCAGCACTGCAGCAGATCCTAACTGTAATCTCATCTTCCATCCAAAAAGGGGGAGGGAGCAGTTCCCTCTGGTCAGTGCAAGGAAGGGGGATTTTCTCTGAAGTATTTTCTTAGGTGTCCCAGCAGCACTGGAGTCTAGAACTGAGCTGACCTTTGCAGAGTAGAGCAGAATGTAACCTAGATGTCAGCTCCAGGGATGCTGCTCATAGTTAGAGAGGTGGAAATAAAATAGCAGCGATATGGAGCTGGGTTCATGCTGCTATTTGGAAACGATGTGATGAGACACAAGAGGCAGGCACTGTTTGTTTATTGGGAGGGCAGCCCAAAACCGTGGAGATAGAGGTAAGCTGGCATAAGAACATCAACTCACCACCCTTTCCTTCCTTTTTCTCCTCCTCCCTCCCCCAGCTGAATGACATCTCTCTTTGTAATTGCACAAGGGAGAGGTAGCAAGGGAAAAGTGCAGCCAGGAGAACACAAGAACATATATATATGTCAAGGAAAGAGATCTGCAGTAGACAGTGTTTGTGAATGTTGTGAAAACATTTGGATTTCAGCTAAGTGGGGCGCACCGTGAGTTCAATTTCAGTGAACTATTTGTTGTCTGTCCCTGTGGATTTCTTCTGATGTTGAGGTAGTTGGAAAATGGATTAATGAGTTGATAAGGCTCTAAGAGCATTTGGTTTCTTTGTGGTAACAGTAAACAGGCATGGCTCTTCTCATTCTACTGTTGTTGTATCGTGGTTTGAAGAGGCAGTGTGATATTCTTGTGTATGGAGTGACTTGTGATAGGAAATGGAGTGCCCAGATATGGGGGACAATTTAAGATAGGGGGGATTGCTCACCTCTGTAGGCAGCTTCTCTTCTGACACCTTTCCTCTTTTTTTTCTCCTTTCAAAGTTTAATCAAGCAGCAATAGTTTGCCTTGGTAGCAAGAGGAAACTGAAGGATGTTTTTCTTTCTCTTTTTTTTTTTTTTTTTAAGATATTGAAATTTACTCCATTCAAAAGTATTCAGTGAGACTAGGAAAGGAAATGCAAGTTCTTGCTTTTCCTAGACAGCAGTAAATTCACAATAGAATTATTTCAGCTTCAGGAAAGAGGAATGTATTTCATCCCACACTTCCTGAGGGAGTTCATAACTTTTCTACTGAAGGTGGGCACTAGCAGCATAGTTTTGTTGCTTTAGACAAAAACTTGATTGCCCCGATAGGGATCAACTGTTCTGAACTTGTTGTTTTGCAATAGAAGACATGACAAACCACCTTTCATTTTTGGGAAGGGACACTGAAGAAAGCTATGGAAATTGAGAGGAAAACCTTTTTACTACATTCCTGTGTCTCTCAGCCTGTCATCTCTTTGTTCCTAGATCTTTATCCTTGTTATATGTTAACCTTTTTCATTCTTTCTCCACAGAGTCTTAGAGATATGATCTTTTTGTGTCTAGCCACATGGTTAAAACTAGTCTAGGCTGCCCTTGCTTTGTCTGGATTTCTTGACATTCCACTGTCCAAAACAATGACCATTTTTACTAAAAATCGTTCCTATGTGGGGTTCTATAGCTACAGACATAAGCTAATTTTCTTGACCCTTATCTACTGTCACCTGGGGTGAAATTCTGTGGAGCACTTGGTAGTCCCACTTGGTAATGGTGCTTGCTTTGAGGCATTACATTTTGGAGTTCTGGTTTAGACTGATGATCTCAAAAGTCATTGTAGGATACAAAACAAAGGTAATTATTCTTGCTATTTTCTGTGCTCCAGCCTCAGTCTAGGAATATTTGTCTTACTTTGTGTCTTTTGCTGTGTTTGCCTACAGTAGGATTCCAGTTGCACAGCTTAATTAAAATCTGGGAAATAGCCCATTTACAGAATCAACTTCCTCTTTGGCCAGCAGGAAAATTGTTCTTTATTACTGCTCTTTGCCCTGCTGTTTGGAAATAATTCCTCTAAAAATGCAATGCTTTGAAGTGAGGCAAGGCTTGCTGGGGTCTGATGTGGCTGAGGGAAAGGACATTGGAGTGCCTTGAAAGCTTCTAATAAATCTTTCAAGTTTTACTTCGCATCTTTTATTTTCACTGCTATAAGATGCTTTGGAATGAACTTTGGGTGGTGTGTCTCATGAAGTCTTGAGGTACAATTTTCTAGTCTTGTAAGCAACTTTTGAACTAGAGTGACAGTGGTTAGCGTAACTTTTACAGTGACCTCCATTTAGACTACTGAGGTGTCTTTACTCTGATTCTGTCTCACTGGAAGTGTAGGCAGAACAGCAGCATTTTTGTGGGATCATATCTCTGCCATACAAATAAAAGTGCTTGTGGCTGAGTGAGTCCTATCTAACATTTATATCTCTTTATGACCCTGATGGAACTGCCCTGGTTGAACAGAATGGTTGAGAGCCCATTTTTACCTTGCTCTTGGTGTTTCTGAATATGTTGTGTAGACTTACTCAACTGTTAAAAAGTCTTGTTGGGTTGGGTGTAAAGGACAATATAAACTCGGTTCTGTTTTGTGAGATGCTGCAGCTTGTGATTTGCACCATTTAACACTTACATATTTTTCAGAGTTCATTAAAGAATTGAGTCTAAAGGCAAGCAGGTTTTTCAGGTTTTTAGGTTTTTCTGGATCTGATGTTGAGGGGTGTCCTCCAGCACTTCCAGCATCATGGTTATGTGACTGAGGGAATGAAGGGAAGGACAGCACGCTTTGTCTCCTGTTCTGTGGTGATGTGCACAGAAATGAGGCAGATGTTGGTCTGGGAGTCTTGCTATAGACAGTCAACTCTCAAAATGTTTTACTAGTTAGTTTTTTTTTTTTATTGGGTTGTTTTGTTTTGTGGCAGAAAGTAATTTCTTTAATAGCAGTCTGTGTACATGGTGTATGGTACCCCATCTAGTATAAACAGACTTCTGCTTCTGCTCCATTTGAGCAAGTCTAATATGGTTTTTTCTGTGTCAGGAAGGGTAAACAGCTTTGGAGAATGCACCATGCTCTTGATTATTCACTTTGCTACACTAAATCACTAATTCATTAATTAGGCAAGGTTCCCATTGAGAACTCTCCAGAGCTGTGCCTCTTGCTGTGCTGATTGTGAAGGAAGACTGGTTTGGAGTTAGTCTTTGTGTCTAGTTTCCCTGGTGAGCCTGGGAAAGCCAGTGCCTCTCTCCAGGTGCTTCAGGTTTCTTCCAGACCTGGTGTCATTAGTCTTGCTGCTTATAAAGAGAATCTAAACATAGTCTAGACTTGCAGGGACAGTAGGGCTGCTTACACATTTTGGTAGCAGTAGCCATGAGCCAGTAGGACCAAGAAATGTGTCCAGGACATGCCATAAGGGCTGGGTTAGCTGTGCAGTTTGCTGTGTTCTTCTCTTGGAGAGGAATTGGTTAATGCTGATGTAGAAATGGTACAGTATCAGCTGTGATCTAAACCAGCTACACGGCTTGCCGAGTGTCACTTGAGATGTTTGCTTCCTCCTTAGGAGAATTCTTCTGCTAATGTGCCCTTTTCTGGACCATTGTCTAGATGTCTCATCAGTCTGGAGTGGCTTGTTTTTAGTGCAGTGTGCTCTCTGGAGAGTTTATTTTTAAATAGTTACTGAAGCAACAGTCTTCTGAAATGCTGGAGTGTTAGGGTAGAAGGAATTGAAATGTTGAGTGATCCTCGGAAAGTCTAGGTTGAAAAAAATAGGTTTATATCTTCTGTTCCCTAAGGCTGGTTGAAACCGTTAAAGATGTCTTGTTTACTTTGTATTTTTCTTCCTCAGAACGCCTTTAGTTTAAATTGTGCATGCTCACAAACTGAAATATTTCCAAACCCAAATGTTTTACTTCAGGGGCTGCTGTGCACTGTCCTTCATTCTCTGCTATAAAAAGATGACTTGTTTTCACCTGTTAAATTCTGCCATTGTAAGGCGGGCTTCATCTTGAGATAGTCACCTTGGAACTGCAGCCCCCATGGAACAGTAAGGTATTATTACACAAGAAAAATAAGTTTACTTAAAGAAAAGCAGTTTGTAAGTCTTCCGTCCTCATGCCAAAAACCTGGGGACTTTACTGTTTACCCTCTGCCAAAAAATGAAAAGAAAATGTTTTTCCGGAGGTCAGATTTCCTTATCGCGTTTTACTCCTCCAGCATCAGAGCCATTCTACTTTATATAATTTTCTGTCTAGATCTAAAGTCTTCTGATGGATTGTGTCAGGACAAGAATTAAAGTAATTGTGTTAATCTGAAATCATATCATGTCACTGATAAATTAAATGATTAAGCAAAAGTTGCCAGATTTTTGACTTCCTTGTGAGAGGGGTTGTTTTTTTCTTAGTCCTTATTCCTTTGCTGCTCCATTCCTGTACTCTCCAGCTATCACAAAAGCCCTTTGTTGTTCATTTGACTGTTAAACTATGCTCATTTTATGCTTCTTCAAACTCTGAAGGAGCTCAGGGTTTATAATATGAAAAGTCTGTCTCTGCAAGGGTGAGAGAAGCTAACAGGTTTCATAAAGCTGTAGGTATCAACCTGCATACAGAAAAGCATCCCATGCAGTCAAGACTTTATTGATGGTTGAGGAAAATGGTGAATTCTTCTTAGCATTCATGCAAGCAGTGGTGGTGATTTCTGGGCATGCTTTCTCACAGTAGGGTCTGCCTGTGCATTCAGCTGTTGAGCAGAGTGCTTGGGTTCTAGATTTTGGAGAAAGCAAAGACTTTGAGAAGCGTGGAGTTCACATCAAAGAAAGAGTCATTAAAAGAGAGGAAAGGACATGGCCAAGCAGGTTCCAGATGGACAGGTTAGATGTGACCCAGCAGGACAATACCTGGTCTCAATTCTTCCCTTTCCTGCTGATGTCACAGCAGAGGTGCATCTTGAAGGAAAAACTTAAAATGGATTGGAATCAAATGCTCTGAGATTACCGTAGTAAATTGAGTATTGACTTGTGTTAGTTTTGAGCATGAATTGCCATACAGTGCTGTGCTAATTATGGCAATTCAGGAAGTGATTCACATGAGTGGGTAGCTGAGCTTGGTTCTTCCAACAGCTGCCTTAGTTAAGCTAGGTTGGCTTATTTACTAGAACTGTGCTTCATAAACTACAATAGCACTTGTAGATTCTCAGTGTTAATTTCTGACTTGATTGAATGGAATCTTTGCAGGAGGGCAGAAAAACGGGAACAGCTTTCAATCTGTCTAGGAAGTCGGGCTTGGTTACATTTTTAGAAAAGTTTCTATACAATGGTATGGGGTAGAAGGTGTTTCAGTGCTGTGAATTAAATGCTGGGTTGTTACATTGGATATTTCATGGTATCAGTGATTTGCCATGTGTTTCATCGTGTAGGCTCCAATATAAAGAGACTATCCTTAAAAAGTATCAGGGAATCTGAGAGCCAAGTGATTCTGTAAGCCTGTTCTCAAATGCAGTAATGACTTAAAACTTTGTTCCCCTCAGGTGTAAAAAAGGGTATTCTTCTGTATCCCCAAGAAGAAGTGCAAAAGATATTAGTATTTCTATTTGATAGCATAGCTGCTGCTGTGGAAATGCTAACTGCTGTGACATATTTGAGTTCATGCCACAGTTAAGTGTGTGCAGTGTCTATGGAGTTTATGACAGCAAAATCTTTAGGTGGCAAGAACAAGGTCATGGGTGTGAGATCAACTTACATGCAGCACTCCTTGTTGTGGAAAACAATGTTTGGCAGGCATCAACTTTGTAAAACCTGATAATATTCAGATACTGCAGAAAAATTCTCCTTTCTGTGAAGGTCTTAGAAATGGTGGTGATATGAACTCTGGCCACCCTCTTCAGCTCTGGGTTTAGAGGAGCTTTTTTTGCTAGGTATAGGAGGAAAACATGATGGACCAACCAGGCTTTTGGTGTGCATGTTCTAATTTGTGAGAACTTCCTAAAGCAGTGGAATGGAGCAGCAGCACATGTCTGGAGTGTCACTGCAGGATCTGGTGGTTACATTCATGGCAGGGCAGTGGGGGAGATGAGTGCAGGCAGAGCCCTGACTCTGAGGAGTTAAAACTTGGAGAGGAATGGACTGAGGTCAGCAGCATGAATAGTCTGTTCAGTAAATAATTTTCTTTGCATACTGACTCCATTCTTTCACTCATTATTTGCTCCACTTATTCTTTTCCCTTCCTACACACATGCAGGCATATTTTCTGGCTTTATTACCCTCTCTTGCCCTGGTCACCACCTTCCAATGGCCACTGGTCAGTGTGACCCACGCTCTGGTAAAGGGGTTGTAGAAGATGGGTTTGCTGAGCACAAAGCACCCTGGCTCTGGGATGGACACCTCTGCTCAGCATAGGAGAGCACGGCTGCTTTCCAGCTGCTCCTGCAAGACTGCAGTGCTCTACAGAATGCAGCATGCAGGAGAGAGAATGCTCCTCAGCCAGACACAGAGGAATTAAGAGCTGAAGCTCACCTTTTTTTCCCCTTGATGGCAGGCTCTGAGCTTCTGGGTGAGTGAACATCTGGTGCATGGCATGCGCTTCTCGAGGCTGCTGGGGAAATGCATTCGATAGCCCCGCTGTTGGGGAGAATTGGGGTAAATGGAGGACGAAGCACTCGTTAATGTGCAGTCTGCTAAATGTAGCTGGCTTTCCTAGGGCTCGGACAGCATGCTATGAGGAGAGCAAAAGCTTTTAAGGGTCCTCTATCTGAGGATCCACAGAAAACAGCTAGATGAAAAAGTAGTATTTGGGGGGGTTGAGTGACCTTGAATGTGTGCTCTAGTCAGGCAAGCCGTGTGTGTGACTGGTATTTAGGAAAATGTTTTCTGGGAGGCCCTTTTGTTAGGGAAATAAGCAGTTTAAATGTCCTGCATTTGTTCGGAGATGTGTTGTGATTTTTCAGTGGAAGTGTAATAGCTGCTGCTTGTCACTTTTGTACTTGATCTTGTTACTGCTGCTATCCCCAGGCTCCTGCAAGATGTGCTGACTCTCTTTTGTGGGTGTTAAATTAACTTAGGAAAGCTCACAGACAGAACGAAATAGGTGCTTAGCAGGTGTACTGTAGCACGGCAGCTGTTAAGAAGACAGCCCAGATAGAATCCTAAATTTATACTTTGGGATTTGGGGGACTTTGGTTCTGCAGCACTCAGCAATCTACAGCCCAATAACTCTTGCCTGCTGCTGGAACACAGCATCTGTGTTCTTTCTCTTTCCCTTAGGGCACTGTTGTCTGCTTCATTCTTCTGGGGTTTTATGCTTTCCATTGTGTTTTTTAAATAAAAAGGCAGCTCTAAAAGCAAACAAACAAAATTCCTTTCTTGTTTGAGTTCTGCTTTTCCTTCATGAAATTATTTTCCTGCTTTTTCTGATATGGCAGCATTATTAGAACCAGGACTTTTTTCAACTCAGCTTTGTTGCTCCAGAGCCAGTGGGATTGAGTATGTAGTGCCTACTCTGAGGAGGTTTTTTTTTTTACCTTTGGTTTAAATATTGATAGTAGTGGAGCTACAGATCGGAAGATACTAAATCAAGACAATTGTTCATTGTTTTCTAAATAGGCTTTAGATACAGCTTTCCTATGACTACATTGTGCAGTGAAGTGCATTCCTTTTCAGTAAATAGACAGGCTTTAAGGCTCTCAGGTTCTTCAGATCTGAAACAACAGCAACAATCAGTGAAACTAAATACAAAAGGAAATGCAATTACAGGATTTTTGCAAGTGTCTTGGGCAGTGCCCCTACCCTCCAGTTGCTTGGTTTTTAAATCCTGGGCTTCTGTGTCCTCTTTGCCTGCTCTTGTCACACAGCACAGCTGTCTGAGAGTGCAGTCTTATCAGAAACCTGATCTGGGTTTAAAAATAGCCTTGCTGGAATAAAAGATGTGAAACGGGGTGGGTTTACAGTGGGATCTACAACAACCACGATGAGTATTGTTAGTCAGGGAGGAGGATCTAATGGTGAACGACAAGGAAAAGTTGTTGCTTAATGATGTTGTATCTGGGAGGACATAGTGCCTGTGGAGAGCAGGGAGGAATGTTCCAAGAGAAGTATTATAAGGTTTTATGAAAGAAAGGTGAGAGATGCAAATTAATAAAAGAGAGAAAATACATCCAGTGGTTAGATGAGGTGCCATAAAATTACCATTTCTGTTGAACCATTATTCTTTTCCCATGTAGGGTTTTGTCTTCGTAGGCGTGTGTTCTGGCTGTTCTGTGTGTCCAGGGCTCCAGCTGAGAATTAAAAGGAGCAGTACTTAGTGCAGTTTGCTCCTAGCTGCTGTCTGCTTTTCCTCTTAGCCCTGCCAACTGCTTCAGGTGTGCTTGGGCATTTGTGAACATTGTCACTTCTGTCTGTACCAGTTGCTTTTATAACAAGATTTGCCTCTTCCTGTACATGACCTCATAATATTTTTACTAGCAAAATATATGCTAATTGCTCATTCTTAATTACTACTGAATATGTAAAAAAAAAAATGAAAGCTTTTAATAATTGAACACATGACTGCATTTTCCTGTTGATTGGTGATTAGGAGCAGCTTGGTGAAATGTGGGTAACCCTAAAAAGCTGTGTTCATTTTGTTTTTGTTGTAGATTTGGTTTTCAGGTGGATGTTTAAGTACCCATTTGTGTTAGGTTGAGCTGTCTTGCCATGTAGTGTCTCTTTTATGCTTCCTTCAAGGGCTTGGCACTGATTCAACAGGGCAGCTTTTACTGTAGTGAGGTCTTGGGATGCTGAGTTGGTTTAAAAAGGAGATGCAGACTATGCCAGGACTTTGGTGAAGCATTGGAATGGAATTTCGTCCTGGCTGTACTCAGGATGGTGGGAGGTGACCTGTCTCACTGCTCCAGGATGAGCAGCCACCCTCAGGAATGGAGTTTCTTGTGTCTGCAGAGGAGCTTGAAATAAGATGCCCTGCCTGCTTTGTGAAGGAGGAGTGTAAACCTGGTGCAGTCTTCAAACAAATTCTGAAGAAAAATTAGAGCTTCTAACTCTGATGGGTCTGAATAGTACTCAGCTTTAGAAAGCCTAAAGAGCAATTGATCGGAAGCAGAACTTGAGAGGAAGGACCCAGCTTTGTTTGCTGTTGCACTTGTACACAGACAGGGTGGACTGCATGCTGTACACACTCTGTACTACTCAGGAGTGTGTATTGATGGTTGCTTTTCTGTACTTTGCTCTCTAGGTGAGATTAGGCATTTGCAGTGCCAGGGTTTCTCTCTGTAGTCTGTCCTTATCTAGGAAAGGAGCATTACCTTTTCAATGGGTGAAAATACTTTTGATCTAACGTGACACTGAAATTCTTTCATCTCTCGGGGTTCCTGCCCTTGTATCAAATGGGTAATAGTCTTTGTCCCCTCAGTTTCTGAAGGGAGATAAATGAAATGCAGCATTATTGTTGGGGAATTGACCTTCATGAGCAAGGATAGGAGTCTAGGGCTCTTAATACACCCATCCCAGGAAGAGGGAACCTTTTACTGTCTTGCAGATGTGACATGTATATGTGGGCATGAATAGCAACTAATGAATATTTATACATGTACTAATGAAGTCCTACATCTGTTTTTACAGCTCCATATGGGTATGGACTTGAAAGATACCAATGTGGGTGTGAATAGATGCTGGCCTGGGAAAATTGTGATAGCTTGTAACTGTGTCATTTGGCACATACAGTGTATTAAAATGCCTACTTGAAGAAGAGTATTAAAAGGAAAAAAAAAAAAATTCCACCGTTTTGTCCCTCCCCAAGACAGTCATGAACCCTAGGGGTTGTTTTTAAGCATAACTATCCCATGCTGAAAATATTAATTGTGCTTTCTGTCTCTGGTGACTTTGGAATGGGGACCACTGTTCACTTCCCCACGCAGGCAAACTTGGTAATGCTGCTTGTGGGAAAGTGAATGCTGTTCAAGTGAACCTGAAACCCTTTTCAATGTACTGTGAAGTGTAAAATTTGTGTGGCTGGTGGGGAAGTTGCAAGTTTTGTTGGACTGCATGCTGGGAATTGTTTCTAGGGCTGTGTGCATCAAGCCCTTCCATGACAAAGATTCCTCTTCCTTCTGTGCTTGCTTGTTTTTAAGAGATTGGTGATTCACAGAACTGTTATAAAATCTGACCTGCTTAAATTTAAGGATTAGTTACAAGAATGGTTATTTCTCAAGTGGAGAGTGTTTTATTTGTCTACCTACAGTATTCCTGAAGCCTTTCCTTGACACCTCTAGTGTTTCTGAAATCTGTCACACCTGATGTCCCCCCATGAACTGCTGTTGTTCCTCTAACAGAATAATTTCATAGCAAGAGCCTCAGTATTTGATTCTTAAATGTTTGTGGAATTATCATTTTAAGTGTTGAAAGAGTCCTGATTCATAGGAGGGAACACAGATTCTGTTATTTTACTGCAGTCTAGATAACTTGAGAAATAAGAATACAGTGTTCTGCTCTGTTTTGGTTTCTCTCGTTGTACACTTGTTTTTAAAAGGTGTTTGACCTTTTCACAGGACTGACCTAGTGGGGGCAGCCTGTTTTGCTTTAAGCATTCACAGTATCTTTCTAAAAATGGTGATTTCAGGGTGTATTTTATAATTTTTGTCTGTAAACTTCTATTATTTCAGCCTTCTGTTCCTCAGGGCAGTTCCGAGTTAATTTACCTGCCCCTTCTGGAATTTTGTAACTTTTTTTTTTTTTTTTTTTGGTTTTGTTTGTTTTGTTTTGTTTTTCCAGAAAACCAAGAAATAAATGGGCTTTTTGACTGTTCAGTGGCTTTGTCAGTGCGATGAACACAGATCTTGAGTATGGACTAAACTTGGGTTCTTCACTGCAAACATCCCAACTACTGCCTTTTAAAAAAAATATGTAGACTATATGACTAATTATTGCCTGAACTTTATATAACTTGGCTGGTCCTGGGAGCTGCACTGAAATACACAGTGCAACTTTTTTTTTTGGTTATAATACTGTTTCTGGCAACAATCATACCTGTGGTGCTTTTTCAAAGTGTCCTGCTACAACAGATGAAAAAAGAAATGGAGGCAGGGAAATTCAATGCATGAACTGTTTCATACTCTGAGAATTAGTGATTAAATAATCCAGTGACCAGAGTTAGACTTGATCTAAATTGGAGTTGATATTTGAGGATCAATATGCTGTGAGTGAAGCAGTTGTTCATATTGGAATATGTTACATTCTGCTTCTGGCATGAGAGTGTGCTCCATCTAGCTCTGATGTTTGCCAAGTGCATGGATTTCCTTCCTGGAAATCACTATGCCTTTGGGTGTGCTTTTTTAATATTGACCAGTCTGACTGCTGATCATTTCTTCTATGCTTGTTCATGTGTGCCTTTTTTGTTTGGTTGTTTAAAACCCTGGTCACACAGAGTTATCTGCTTGTAAGTTCGTTTGTGGAGATGAATTTCACAAGTTGTCAGGTAGTGAGTGTTGCAGAGACCTTTCTTTGTGTGTTTCAAGTCAACTGATGGAAAAGTGGCAGCTCAGTTTGCAAGGGCTAATGTATAGGAACCTGTGGAATTCTTCCTGCTCCTGCTTGGCATGCTAATAAGGATGAAATAACAGTTTAAAAAAAATGAAGTTAGTACTACTGCCCTGAGAAGGGAAGTGAACCCAACAGCCTTATGTGGCTTCTGTCTTCTTATACTGGATTATTCACTGCAGTAAACTTGACTTGTCTTTTTATTTGACTTATGAAGGAGTTCAAATGTTGCAACTGTATTTAACACTTGTAGATGAGTGGGAGGTTCTCCTGTGTATGATATGTAGAAGCCCTCACTTTTGATTTTGTAGAAAGATAATCCATGGATAGTTCATAGACCAGTATTGTCACTGGTGATACAGCTTGGAAAGAAATTGAAACAACCCCTGGACTATTTTCTTTTACTTAAGAGCATACTGTGAGAATGTGTGGTTTGCCAGCTTAAGAAAGTGGGTATGGTTGCTTTTTTTGGCTCAGTTCTGTCTTTTTAAAACACTTAAATGAGCAAACGACTTGCTGCTTTTCCTGATCTGGCTAGTTCTTTCACACCTTCATCTGAGGCACGTTCACAGATTACAAGCAGGGTTTTTTGAATGACTGATTTGCTGAGTATGAAGGCACAACTTGGGCTTTTGTTGGTAAACAGCAGTGGTAAAAATAACAATAAAGAGGTTGTGTGGCCTGGCTGATATTAACCTGTGCTGTCCTAACTTCTCTGCTAAAGACAGTAATCTCTTCCTTGGTAGTAAGAGCAGAGCTCACGCATCTAAGATGGAACCATGAGTCCTGACTGGAGGCCCAGAAGATATTTATTTTGGGATTGAGCTGTTTTCAGCCCGTATATAACCAGATACCTGGTTAAGGACAAGTGTAAAACCGTGTTTTTCCAGTTCTCTTCTGGTCTGTTGTAGCAACAATCTGCTGTGTGGTTATCAGAGGGAAAGTGAATCATTTACTTCGTGCTTTTCCAGTAGGTGCCAGTTTCCTGATGGTGGGAAGCAGAAGTTTGGATCTGAACTGAGATGAAAGGGTTCTGCTTAGTTCTTGCTGAAACAGCTTTTGCTTTGGAGGTTTTATCAGCAGTGAAAATTTCCTCTGCTTTTCTGTGGAAGATGGTTAGTGTGTTTATGTTCTGTATGTTTTTACTGAAAAAGGCAAAGATACTTCCATTTCCTTCTATTGTTGCACAGAGTCTAGAGCAGCACTATCCAGTATTTGCAGTTTGCATTAACAGAATTTCTTGGTGATTTTCATATGTTTGTGTATCTGCAGCTACAGTTATGGTTTGAACTCTAATTTCCTCGCTCTTTTCCAGGTTTATGTTCAGTACTTGTGTTATGGAGATTCATTTTGGCAGATGGAAGAAATGCCCTTATCTTGACTGTTTCTTTGAAAATGCTTCACTGCTTACAGGTTTTCTACTCAAGTGTGTGCTATTCTAATGGAATGAGGGAAATTTCAGCGTTATTTTTGTCAGCTTGACAGTGTGTCATGTTCAGATTTTCTGTTGGCATGGGCAGTTTTCTCTTGTGCTGAAAAGACATTTATAAACTCTACTAGAACAAGAGAACACAGTGTTTGAACAAGTGTAATAGGTATTAGGGCATGCCTGCAGTCTAGTTGGTAAGAACACTTCTGCCTATGGAGCTCAGATTTGACAGCTGAGGAGAGCTCTTCATCTCACAAACTTGCATTTATTGCAGTGCTGTTTTTCTCCTACAAAACAGAAGCAGAGGCACCAAATAGTTGCATTTGGCTTGATGGGGTTACTCTTTGGCTGAGGGCAGGCCTGTTGATACTAGTCTAGTTCTGACAGGTGCCCCCTGCTAGTCTCCTCTTTAAGAAATGGTTTTAGGTGTTGCTTTCAGCAATAATGTGCCCATAAGTCCTGTCTAAATAAAATTTGTTTGCTACGTCTGGAAGACAACTCTGAAGCATGCATTAAAAATGTTCCTTTGAATGTGGTAAGATGGAGTAAGGAAATCCTAAAGAAAGCTCTGAATGGGAAGGGCACAGCTCCTTTTTGTAGTTTGCAGTGAGATGTAGAAACACAGTCTTGCTGACTCTACAAGTACCAAACCTTTTCCCATTCTGTTCTCAAGGAATGCTCCAGTGTTTGTGCTGTTACCTCATGTGCCAGGGCTATCTGCTTTGCTGGGCCACAGCCCATAAACCAAAAGAGCCTCTTTGCCTCTTGCTCTCTGAGCCTTTTTCCTCTGCTGTTAGGAGAGCTCCATGTTTGGAGGAGCACAAAGCGCTCTGTGCAGGGAAGATAACCGTGGAGCTGATGTTTCTAGGAGAGGCTTGGCTCTATCAGCAGCTGCTGTCAGCTTGCCCTGGACTTTGTTACAGGATTGATAGCCCTCTCCAAGAGCCAGATCTTTGTGTCCCTGTGTGGAAATGCTGCAGACTGGCTGGGGAGAGCTGTGTGCACACAGAATGTGTTGGTGCATATGTGTCAGCCCCTTGAGGAGGGCAGCATTTAATGGTAAAGTGAATTTTTACTGCCTGCCTGAAGGTCTGCACTGGCATCTGTAGGAATAAGGAAGGAAGGTTGCTGGCATGGGCTGGGGTAAATGGGCAAGGCACACAACAGAACTTGGCTGACAGGAGCTGTCTTTACACTGATGAAGAATATTGGTGTCATCCTAAAATGTGAGGATGCAGTGTTCTGCAGTCCTAGGTATGCTCCCAGCCTTTCTAGAACTTAGGAGCAGTCTCAGTAGGAACAGTTGGCTTTTTGTGGCACAGCATGCTTCTGGTAGGGCTTCCTGGAGGCCTTGCGGAAAAACAGGAGTCGGACTGTTGTAGGGCTCGGTGGGATTTAGATGTGCAGATATTACCAAGTGTTCTGAAAAGAGCTCATCTGCTAGACCTTTATAGAGCCTGTCTCAATACAAATGCTTATAGCTGAGATGTGCAATTTTGAGGAACTGACTGAAAAACTTTGATTATTATAGAAGTACTAAAGTGCCATAAAACCAAGGTACCAGCTTTTAAAATTTGGATACCTTTGAGTCATGCATCCATCTGTTACATCATTTAGTAGCTCTGCCAATGTGATTAGGGTAATTTGGAAAATAAAGGATTTGGTGTTAGGGTGGTTTTGTCTTTTTGTTCATGATTTATCATTTTCAAGGAAGAAATTGGTAGACCAAAGAATAAGCCTGAAGTTAAATTCATCCATATGATAAGTTTGAATCCTTGAAAACTTGTGACTCTGGACAAATCAGTTTATTGGAAAATAAACCTGATCACAGGGGTTCCACAGCTGAGGATAAGAGAGAGGGCTTTAAGATCTTGCTTTTAACTCCTGCCTCTGTTTCTCTGCTGATAGTCTGTCTCCCTTAATTTTTCCAGCACTGATGCTAGTGGTCCTCATTTCAGTCTTAAGATAATATTCTTTTACAGGTCAAAGGCTTGGAATGTGCTTCAGCAAACCCTCACTTGCTGTGGGTTTGTGTGAAACAAAATATTTTACTGATAAGTCTCCGTTAGTTGGAATAAGTTGTTGAATTTTCAAAGGAAGGATGATGTGGAATAGAGACAGACCTCTACAGAGAGAGCTTCTTTTGAAGAAAAATTTTGTTTGAGAGTTAAGACTGAAGTCTTATGGTTCTGCACTGTGCTCAGAGACCAAGCGTTGGCTTCTGTTCACTTACACAGTACACCTAGAGATGGTTCGCTCTGAGCCTGGTCCCTGTTGGTCAGACTTGACAAATGGATTTAGCAGGTGCACAACACAAGCAGTTGGGTCTCTGATACTGGCAGTAGAGTCTATTCACTAACTGTTAAGTGAAGGTATTTTCTTGTCTAAGAGCATGTTAATCCATAGTTATACAGATATCTAGATGGAGATTTATAGGATGCAAGTTGAAGTGTTTCCTTGGAATTGGAATTCTATAATCTTCCTGCTATATCTATAATTTTGCTATCGTCAGAGTGATTCAGTACAAAATAAGGCAAATATGCAACTCCCTTGTGTATTCATTGCCCAGGCAACTTCTGGTCATATTGCTTCTGTGGCTGGCTCTTCAGCTAAGAGTTCTTTGAAGACTCTGAGTAGTTGGTTTGTGGTCCTGAGGGGAGATTATGGAATTACTGCCTCCCTTAACTCTCCTTGTCTTAAAGCAGTAGGAATATGGGAAAGACTATACTGCTGCTTGTGCTGTTAATATAAACTGGGCCTTCATCCTTCTAGGTTATCAGTGATACTTCTCTCATTTTATCAAGTGAAGTGGCCTCTCAAAAGAACCCCAAGTCGTATGTTTGTTTAGTGCTTACTGGAAAGCTTTCCTTCTGGATTCAGGAACATTTCCGTAAGGACTCTTTCAAGTTCAGGGCATAGTGAGGTTATTGTGCAGGAGAGCAACAGGTTTGTTTAACATTCAGAGTGCTTTCTAAGTACTTGTGGTGCTTCTTCATTGAGGGAAATGTTTGGGAATTCATAAAATCATAATGGGTTTGAGTTGGAAGCAAGCAAGTTGGGACTGGGAAATCTTTAAGGTCCCTTCCAATGCAAACCATTCTATGATGCTATGATTTTTCAAGCAGTATTACTTTAACATTTTTTCCATCTTGTAGAACTTGGTAACCACAACTGGTACAAAGACTTGTAAGTCATGACAACTCTCTTGAAGTAATAGATTTAAAAAAAATTTAAATTTATTCTAAGTGTGTTAACTTTGTGGTTCAGAAATTTGGTCGTGGGTTCAGACTGTTCTAGAATGGAAAGTAACGGCAAAAATCAGTTAGTCTGTTGGTTGTCTGAGACTATATGTAAGCCTTACAAGTTTGGTTCCAGTTCTAATATATTTAGTCTAGAACTTGTCTAGTACAAAGTGGAGATAGCATACTGGAGACAATGCTGAGCCATAAATGTAAATACTTGTGATTGACTGGAAGAGGCTGAAACTGAATTTTAAAGTCTCATGGTAGAACTGTTGCCTTTCAGCTTAGTTCCTCCTTTCAGGAGAGTCGTGGTGCCCATGAAGTAACCTCAGCTCTAGAAGAAGTTAGGTTTGTCTGAAGTGAACAGCAGCTGCAGATTTTACACCTTTCTTGAGATACACCACCAAAAAATGTTTTTTTCTTAAATAGCAATTGTTTTAAAAAGTCATGCAGCTGTTCAAAACATGCATAAAAGCTTATGTGAGAGACATAGTGTGTGTGATAAAGTATGAAGAACTCTGATCTGACAAGGTCTCTATAAATGCTGCTGCATTTGTTGTTTAGTCCTCTAAGTAGTCAGGGAGCGAGAATATGTGGGGAGCAATAGTAAAAAAGGCTTGAACTTGAAATAAACAACTGCTTTTGAATATGAAGTACCCAAAAGCTCATGTTTCTTAATCTGAAAAATAAATACACATGGGGGGGGTAATGGTGGTGGAAATCCACCTACCCATAAAAAGTACTTCTGATATTCATAGGTTTCCTCACACTCACAAAAAGTTGTTTTGGTCAAATTAACATAGCTATGTGGAACAGCTTTTGTTAAAAATAAGAGAACAAGCCCAGAAATGACCTGTACAGGGAAGCTTCTCACAGGATATTTTCCAGCGGCTTTTGTACTAACCTGTTCTTCATTGCTGATGCAGAAATGTGGAGTATGCAGGCCAGTCATTTTTCCTCAACTGAAATCTAATTTGGAGGCTGGGAAAGAACAATATTTATTCCTTGAATCTGAAATTGCCCATAATAAATACAGCAGGGCCACTCATCTTTATGTACTCTGACTGCTCCTGACTTGCACCAGTAGTGATGGGAAACAGGGCACTGGTCACCTGGTGGTCTGTTTAATGGAAGAGGAATAGCAATGTCCAGCATATCCATTTTATTTCTCTTGCCCCACTGCTCTGAGGGCTGTGTTTGAGCTCATGTGCATCTCTGTGGTCACATTACACAAGTTGAAATCAAGGCTGTACCTGGCTCTTGTTGAAAAGAAGCCATCCCTCCTTTTCCTTCCTCTTAGTTTGGATGTAGCCTCCTTTCCCTTCCTCTGTTCAAAGTGGTTCTGAACTTTAAATTGGGTAGGAGGGAGTTCTGTCCTATATTCTGGAGGCTTGGTGGCAATTGTGTTTTGATTCTGGAAACCAGCACCTTTGTGTGTGTAAAATGTGCCTTTGACTAGAAATGCTAGATAATTTGTTTTGAACAGCAGCAGGCCCAAATTCAGATGTTTCCTGCTTCAGAGAGCTTATTTGCAAATGGCATTGCTCTCCTCATAACCTTCACTCAGTATCCTTTAGTCTAAAAATAATTGCTGCTCGTGTGAGATTTCAAGGACTAATACTTTGCTTGTTTTCAGAAGGAGACCAGCGTTTTTTTTTAAAGCTTGATTCATGTATAGTTTATAAACAAAAAATTTTGGCTAGACAATTGAACACTCAAAATCTGACCCTTAGCAAACTGTTTATGTATCACATATTTCAATGCACATATTATTGTTCTTAAAGAGCATAAATATTCATGTGGTTTCCTCTCTGTCCCTTTAGGGTATTTTTTTTCTGGGTCAAGAATTGGTCAAGAGGGCATGTAAGGTACGACAGATTGAGACATACTCATGTGTTTGTTATCTTTAGGAACTTGAGCAGCAGTAGTGAAACATCTTTGTGATGTGTTTTCTTTCTCCCTTCAGTGTCTTTTCAGGACCAAGCCATTCCTGTCTGCTTGTTGCTGATCAAACATTTTTGTTCTCAGTGTCTAAATGGCTTCAGAAATTAGACTTGAAAGTCTTGTGTGTGTTTCCTTCATTTTGTTTTGTTCTGTCAAGGTTGGGAGCAGCTCTGCTGTGGAGAGGAGGAATTCAAGGTTTGTAGCACAGCAGCTTTGGAAGGAGCAACAGGTCCATATGTGAACAGTGCTTGGAAAGGCCACTCTTTAACCAGGTTAAAAAGGTGCTGGTGCAACATGACTCACCTTAAGAGCTTTAATAGAGGAGAATGAAGGCAATTGTAGCTTCCCCTCTTAATAACACCCAAGGCTTGCCATCCTCAGAAAACAGTGCAGCAGCTGTGTGCCCCAGTGCTCGGAGACTGAGAGAGAATTCAGAGATACTGCCATAGAAAAACTATTTAAAGGCTAATGAAAGCAGTTACCACTAATGGACTTAAAATATTCTAATATTA
Source organism: Sialia sialis (assembly GCA_009812075.1). NCBI lineage: Eukaryota > Metazoa > Chordata > Aves > Passeriformes > Turdidae > Sialia > Sialia sialis. Next base: position 17,806,735 of record VRYO01002253.1, read on the forward strand.
GACCTAACAGAAGTATTGAGTTGAGGAGGTGTTGAAGCAGCACCTTCTTAGTCACATTCTCAGTGTAGTGAAGCCTGTCACAGGTTCTGCATGTACCAAATGGGGGTTTTGGTATTAACCTGAGCTGGGACAGTTGTCAAGAGTCTGAAGAGAGGAGTGTTTTCCATCTCATGTGGCTGTGAATTCTTGATAAATAGCTGCTTGGCAGGCTCTGTTGTTACAGCAAGGGCGGAGGCTATCAGCTCTGTGTGTTGCTTGTTCCTTTACATTTCAGGGTAGTATCTGGATCTCAAAATGGTTGTGGGGGTTTTTTGTGATCTTTTTAGTTGTTGGTGTTTTTTTGTTTATTTGGCAGGTGATCTGCAGTATGTTGGAAGAAGTCTTGTCTTTTCCAAGGCTTCCCCAACCGTAGGAGCCAGAATTGATCTGTCTGTCTGGTGCTAAATTCATTTCTCCCATCCTTTATTGTTCATGCCTCACTTTACAAGGTGTTTGAACAGCAGAGTTTGACCATGTAAGTAATCCCAAGAGGATGAAGATAAAATCTTAAGTGAAGTTGTCAATCAACAAAGGGATTATAGAATGTGTTCTAAAATGTGCTGGGGTAATAGAAAATCCTGAATGTTCAAGAGGAACAAAGGCTTATAGAGGGCTATAAAAGCATATTTACTAGCTCTTCTGCTTTTTTAGGGGAATAACAGACCACAGTTGAAGAAGCTCCATCTCAAGAATTCCCCTGTTTTGAGCCTCCAAGCTGACTTTGCATAGCTGACATATGAAGCACTTCAGTTTTGGGCCATCAGATCAAACACAGCCTGGTCAGGCTCTTAGGGCATGGGTTTCTGAAAAACAACCATAAATGGTACAAGCAAATAAACTTGCAGTCAAGGGAGTAAACAGGTGTCAATGAAAACCTAAAGAAGTGAAGCAGACTTTCAGGGGGTAAACAGGCATTGAGCACTCAGGCTTGTGCAACTGGTAAATGGAGCGTTTATACATTCCTTCATCAGCTTCAAATAAAAGAAACTAGCCAGTGAAGTAGTGAGAATCTTAGGACTAAATCCTCTACGTTTTCACTGTCCGGATAAAAATAGAAACCTGTCATGGTAACATTGCTGTGTAGGCCAGGCCCCAGCAAAGCTGTGCTTTCATGGTCAGAATAGGCAGTCCTTGAGTTCCTTTTGACTCAGTCATCTTTTTTTATGTACTAAATTACCTCTTTTTTGGTTGTTGTGCCTTTTTCAGAGTCTCATTTAGCTCTCATTGATGTATGTCATTCATTGCAGATGTGCTGTTCTGCTGTGGTGAAATTGAGTCTGACTTTCCTGGATTGGAGTCCACAGCCAAGTGCTTAATTTCTGGGCAAAACTAAAGGTTTCCTCTATTGTCCTCTTGGAAACCTGACACGGAACATCCTTGCCCTTCCACCTGCCCTTGGAGGGAAGGGATGAGATGGTACCAGGGCTTTTTTCCACTTCTGTAGCCATTGCTTGGAATTTAAAGTAATGGTTTGCCCGAGCAGCTGAGGAAATTGTCTTAGTGTGGTGCAACATTTGTAAGCAGTGTTTGCACTGCAATTTTCTTGTTGGCTTTTCTGGCCCTCTCATGTATTTTTCCACCTTCCCCCACATGCATGGTGGAAGCCAAGCTAGACAGTGCTATTCATGCAAACCTAGTTATCCCTTAGGGAAGGAAAAACAAATGAAAGTAACTGACCCTGAAGCTTCTTACTGAGCATAGCAATGCTAAAAGCTGTTCTGCCTGGAGATCTGAGCTTAAAATAGCTCTCAAACAAAACTGCTTTTTTGTCTTCTCCCTTTTTAGCCCCATGTTGCCACATTGTGGTCAGAAATGCTTTTTTCAAAAGTGTGACAGTTCTGGATGCTTTCTTTGACTGAAATCCATGTATACTCTGACATGATATCATTTGCTTTAGGGAGAGAAACCAGCTGCCACATCACCAGGGTTCTGTCTGCCCACTACCCTGTGTTTGTGTGATGGGGACACAAAAAGTGACAGTGTTCAGTTTTTGTTGAAGTGTCTGTATGTGCTCTGAGGATTTCAGCTCAGTCTCCTGCCTCACTGCTGTTCTAGTTGCCCACTGTGGTACCTGATTTACCTCTGCCCTTCAAAACACAGATGGGATTCCTGCTTTCCACCTGCACTTCTTTCCCTGGCTGCCAAAGGGAGCAGAGTTTAATGGATGAGCTGAACTCTGTGTGTCCTGCCTGGATGGCAGGTGGTGACGTAAGTGTGCATAATTGAAATGCATCGATTTCCCTGGAGTGCACAATTGAAAGGCAGGAGGTGAAGCCAGCAGGATGTGTGCTCTTGATCTAGAGGGATAGTGAAGTAAGGCAGCAAAAATGCAGGAGCAGCTTGCTTTGCTCTACTACTCAAGTGACAGCAGCCTCAGCTGAGAATTTGGGTATTGCTTGGAAATGAACTGACTTTTGTGTTGCAATCAAATAAACCTCCTCAGAAGGAAGGTTTTGTGGAGCCTGTTGTAGCTCTCCTTTAAAATGGTGGTGAGCTGGCAAGAAGTGGGTGTTAAAAAAAGTGGAGATTAAAGGCTTGAAACTGAACACAAACTGAATGGCACTAATTGAGATGAATTGTTGCTTTATCTTGTCCAGCACTTTTCCAGTGATTTTTCATCTTGCTGCTTTGAAGAGTAAATAGATTTTATAGTGAGGACAGTATGTGCTTTTGTGGCTGTAGGATTGTTTCCAACTAAACTTGTCTTCCTTTTTCCTCTGAAACGTCTCCCTTCTGCATCTTTGGGTGCACTTGTTACCCCTATAAATCAGATTTAAAGATGCCACATGAAAATCCCTGCTGATTGGAAAAAATAAGATCTAACCTGGGTTGTCTCTTTTAGAGATTCTGGGGAACTATGTATTTTAGCTCTGGAAAGAAAGATGAAAAACCACCATAGAAATGGTAGTTGTTAAGGCTGTGGTTGCTTTCTGCCTGCTTGTGCAAGGCCTGATTAACTGCTTTCTTGCAAACATATAATAATTGTGATATCTTTAGCTGCTTTGTGGTACAACTTCACCCCATGAAAGATAGGACTTCACAGATGGTTTAGATTCTCCTGAACAAAACACAGTCCAAGAGAGCAGGCATGCTCTGGAGCTGTGCTTTTGGTGCAGCTTGCTAACTGAAGATGGAAAGTCAGGTTTTCAAGCTGAATTAGAGTAACTTACAGAAATTAGGTTTTTGACCATATGTTTGATTCAGAGCTGTATTGGTAGCTTACAACTTTTTCTTGCATTGAGAGAAACTCTCTTGTGTAAATGAAGTATGAAAGCTTGTGGGATGTTTCTCTTAGAAATGCTTAGATAATTAGATGGTCACACCTAAAATAGAGCAGGTGTCAGATCCTAAAGTTTGCTATTTTCTAAGTTACAGTACACCAAATATATTGTTTGCCACTACAGATGGGCTGTAATTATGTCTTGTTTGTGTACTTGCCTTTTTTTTTTTGTGTCTATGCTTACCTCTACCTCTCCATGTGAAATCTGTGCAAGGAGACATGCCAATCAGTTGGCACAGGTATTTTATATTCCCTGTGTCACGATTCCAGAAGAAACAGGATCAAGATAATCTGTTGTCTTTGTTTGGCTTTTTTTCTGTAGGTATGTGGAAGAGGGCTTGAAGGGAGAGTGTCATGGGATACTTGAAGTCTCAGGTGCTCACCTGTGAACCCAATGAGACAAATACATTTTGTCAGGCACCCGACCAAGTGCTCTCAGAACACTCATGGAGAGTGGGAGGAATATTGCACTTCAGATGTACTGTTCTTAAGCATCAAACCTTGTGGTAATTTACATCCCATGAGCTTATTACCCTTGCACAAAAATAAAACTGTGGCTATTTATATAATTTTCCTGCAAAATTATAGGAAACATAATCTAGACAGCTAAGACTTTATTCCTCCTGTTATTTTTTTTAAGTAATCTAATTTTAAATTACTTGAACAACAGACTTCCACAACTTCCCTTTAGTGTGCCAAGTTGATAATAGAGCAAACATTGAGTTGGACTCTGTTCCACAGCTGTCTGATGTGGGTATGAGGTTTTCTGTGCTGCTTTATCACAGTTTCTGATGGCAGCCCTTTGGACTGACTGCTCTGACTGATGTTTCTCCAGAATCTTTTTGAAAGCTAGTTAGCTGTAGCCCTAAAAAGTGCAATTAAAATCCTGGAATAAAATTTTGCTAAGTGTACAGCTATTATGAGTGCAAGAAAAAGGCAGTGATGAATCTACAGGTTTTTAAAACTACAGGTTTTAAATCTACAGGTTTTAAAAGTGAAATATGGGGATGTTAAAAGAGCAGTTGGAGCCTTTCTTAAAAGGGTAAGCAAGATTAAATATGTCTGCATTTTTAAAGAGGTGTGTCCTTAAAGCATGCAGAAGATGAAATGGGTAGATCCAGACAAATAATTTCTATTCTTTCTTTGGCTGTTAAGCAGGCTGGCTTCTTGGCTTTGCTCATGCAATTTCTGGTTAAACTTAGTGGTAGTACAACTTAAAAAAGATCAAACAAAAAAAGGAACTTGTTTTGCCAGACATTTAATACGGAGGTGATTTAAACTGCTTTTTTTAAGAAATACTGACGTAAATATTTTCTTCTGCTAAGACCTTGCTGATGATTAATTTTTTTTTTCAACTTGCACTGACTTTGAAAACTAAGGGTGGTTTTTATAATTTTTACAGCCTCTGCCCTAAGGTGTAAAGATATGGATATCTTCACGATTTGCATGAAATAGCTGAAGATCCCACAATTGCCTAAGGGATGGATTTCATCTCACCACAAACCTTGTTTGTTTTCCTCTTCCATTTCTCTTGTGATAGTTGTGCTGTGTGGGGAGTCAGGTCAAATCTCTGACCTGACTGAAGAGCTTGCTTGTGTTGGGCAGGGGAGTGTCCAGCATGGTGTTCAGCTGAAACTCATTTCTAAAATCAGGGGGAAGGGAAACAAATACCTTTCAGTGGTACCATGAAATAGATGTTCCAGATAAATAGATTTAAGTGAAGTATGGATCAATGTGTATGGAGATCTTGGTTGCATCTGCTGTTACAGCCTCCAGTTATGCATTAACAGGAAGGTTGTGTGGCCACATTTCTGACCACAAAAGTGCTGTTGCTTTCTGCATTATCATCAAGTACTTAATATTACCAGCTGATATTATTTAATAAACTCAGTGAAATCACAGGACTGGAAGAGAAAGTTGTAAAATTCAGGAACTGGTTTTGATGAACAAGCCTTTCTCAAGGTGGAAATGTCTGTTAGCCCTTCTTTGGACATAGGTACTGAATTTTCACTTGATCATTTTTGGCTGAGATTGCATTTAGAAGTGCTCAGTTTTAAGAAATGTGCACTTCAGTGATAGGAATACATTTTGAAATTCAGAATGGAAACATAGCAAGACAAAAATAAAAGCGAAATAGACTGTATTCCTGGTTCTGTTCTTGCAGTACTATAAAGGTAGGAAAGCTCTAACACTTTATTCTTCTGAGATGTATTTACAGAGTTGAGCATAGCTAACTTGCTGGTGATGGATAACAGCTTTCTCTTTGGAATGTCCAGTGCCATTCCTGTGCAATTATTGGTGACTGAAATAGTCTGAGAAGAGAGTCCTTAAACTTTTGGAATATTTCTCTGTCCCCATGCTAGAAACTATTCCCTGCACTGTTCTTGGAAATTTGGGATGGAGAAGTGGTACTGCAGGGAATAGCTCTTCTTTCTAGAAGGGTTTCCTTTTCAGTGAAGGATCTAAAAAACAAAGATAGGGGGCAAGAAAACCACCAATGGCTTTTGCTGCTCATTGTTTGTGGCAGATTCAAACATTAAAAGAATTAAAATAGTTTTGGTTGCCTTATCTCAAAATGTCATATAATAATCTGTAAAGTATTACTAGGGATATCAAGATAAGGAATAATTTTATAGTGTTTTAAATTAAAAACTAATTAAAAAATGAACTTTTCGTCTTCTAAGTCTAAAGAAACCTACACTGCTTTTTCTTTCTTTAAGTAGTGAACTAGAAAGCTCAAGGATGAATTAACAATAAGGTACCATGTTTTAAAATTAGGCACTTTTATTCCTTCCATAATCTTAAAGGCATAGTCAGAGGTTTGTGTTTGAAATGGACTTTGAAGAATTGAGTTTTAAGAGTTTAGCAATAATTTACAGAACCCTAATGTGTCTCCTTGGGATGTGCTTTTGATTTAGTACTTGAGGAGCCACATCACTAAAGAAAAAACCATAAGATCTGGAATACTTGCTTTTGATACTGCATATGTGCAGACTTCTCACTTTAAATGAGCACAAGCTTGTTTTAAAAATACAATCCCTGACTTTGCTGTTTATATGAGGAGAAGGATGAGTATATATGTATGAAATACAGAAGAAATTCAGTGTGGAGTTCTACAATCGCTAGCTGACCTCTTTAGGCTAAAGACATAATGCAAGTTTTGGCTAAAAAATGTTGGCTGGGGTATTTTCTTCCAAGTTTCAACCTAAATTCCTGAGTTTGAGTAAGTCTGCACCATGATTGGGCGTGGTAATGTAGTAGCTGAATTTTGCCTTGGAGCCCTACCTGGGCTGCCTGCTGTGAGAAGGGGAGACACTAATCCTGTGTGCTGAGGACACCAGGAAAATTGTCACAATTTCAGTGCTTGTGGTATCCATGTCTAGACTAAGCCTTTTCTTAGTCTAGACTGAAGTTGTTTCCCCAGAAAAATCTTAGTGCTGCTTCCCCTGTTTGGCAGAGGATTTGAGTGGAGGTGGTTTTTTTCTAAATAAACTCACACAAATTATTGCTTATTTTCTTTTAACAAAAGCTCTTTCTAGTGTAGACCTTTGACTGGAGAACCTCAGTGCTGCAGTGAGAATTGGTGAAATGTTCTGTGTGGGACAGTGTGAAGAAGTATATTCTGTCACCTCAAGTAACCATTGCTCAGGACTTTTTTGCCACAGGATCAGACTTGGCATTTCCATGGCTTGTGATTGGTTTCAGGCCAGTTGCTGAAAGCAGTCTGGCTCAGTCTTTGCTAAATCTTGCCCCTTTCTAAGTGGTGAGGTGATTAACTTCACTTTTAGACTGCTGGCAGGAATGCACTTCCAGCTTTGACCTGGTAATCCTCTCAAATCCTGCCTCGACCCTCCTATTAGGGAATGAGGAAAGAGGGACCCTAGGTGGAAGAGGGTTGACCTGCTGGAGGTTCTCCACACATGCATGTGTGTAACAAATTCCCATTAAAAATTCTCTTTAAAATAGATTCCGTTTAAAAAATCTGCTCTTCATAGGGTCAACCTGCTCTGCTGGTTTCTTAACCTGTCTTTCCCCTATGAGTGACCTTTTCTTTCCTAGCAAAATCCCCTTTTACCCAAATATTACTTAGTAGGCACCATGAACTGAGACTAGAAACAGCTTATCATCCCAGAGGTGAACCTTATTTCATTGAGTGACTTCTTTATATGTCAAAATTAAAATGGCAACCCTGCAAGAGCTAAAGCCTCTTGATTACAGCCAGACTTAATCAGGGGTCTTTGAATTGTACAGACAGCTGTTGTTTTAAATTGCATTGCAAGTCATCCAAAAAGTGGGTTTGTAAAGGCCTAGGCAGATAATTTAGAATTCAAGTGATATGTTTTTGATTTTTCTCTGTACATCATTATCTTTACTCACAGCCTTGTAACACCCCCAGCACAGGACAAGAAAGTAATCTTTGGCTTTGAACTATCTAAGACCTTGCCAGCTGCATAGCTATTCCTTGTTGCCCCATTGCCTGGAATTGCACTCCACCTTTGGAAAACATAGCAGGGATTTTTTTGGTCCAAATTTTTTTTGTTGATAGGTGTGAATATCGTTTTTCATGTCTTTAAGTACCTCTTTCATATTGCAGCTTGTAAGAAACTCACATGTTCTGGGTCAACATCTGGGCCAACATGACACTTCTGAGGGTCTCTTAAATGTTATTTTTGATTCTGCCAGTGCTTGTTTACTGTGAATTCAGATGTCACTGAACTTGACCTGTAAGGACTGTTCTCAAGGAGAGAAGAGGCAGCTTAGTTAACCCTTGCACTAAGTGTTGCCTTTGTTTAGGAAGTAGAGTGTAAAAATGGGATTCAGAGCTTCAGTATTAAGACAAGGTTCATGTGTTGTCTTCATGGGTTAAGCTTTCTTTTGTTTAATGTTCCATTAGGCCTGGGAATAAACAATTGAATTTGTTTCAGGGCAAGGAGGAAATCTGAGGAGCTTGTGAGTTTCATGAATATAGGGGAAAAAGTGACTTGCTGCTTTTGGCACCCTTGACTTTACCTTTTAGGGTGATGTGTGCTGGGACTTGAGTATCTATCCTCTCTTGTATTGCTTCAGTACATAAAAATTAATCTGCCTGGAGGTTAAATATGCAGGTCTGTCTGTTGCAAGAGGTATTATATTAGGCTTCAAACATCCCTTGTGACTCCATCCTTGGGGATACTCAAAACCCGACTGGGCACTGTCCTGAATAACCTGTTTTAGCTGTCTCTGCTTTGAGCAGTAGGATCAACCTAGGCATTCTCCAGAGGTCTTTTCCAACATTAATTATTCTGTGGTTCTGTGGCTCACAATTTCTCAGTTTGATCTACTCCTCAATCAAGAGTTTTAAACAATATGGATCGGTGTACTTGCCTAATCAACAGCCAAATCAAGTTTCCTAACCAAGAAGCGAAAAGGAAACATGGATGCCTTTCCTCCAAAAATTCTCTCTTTTTTGCAGCCAAATACGGATCTGATGAAAGCTAATGGTGTGGCAGGCCTCCAGCTTAATCCTGTCTGGGTCACCTTAGTACTGACTCCAGTTGTTGAGTATAGCCTAGTTGGGACAGGCTAGTTTTTCTCTGCTTGCACATGGGCTGTTTTTCCATGAATGGGCCATGTTCAGTGAAGGAAGCTGGGGGAGGAGTGTGCTGGAAGCTTCTGTGTGCTCCATTCTGTCTGCAGAAAAGACTGCTGAGAGAATGAGCCACTCAGCCTGGTCATCCCAGTTACAGAGAGTGAAAGCTGCTCTTGTCCACTTTGGGTGGTCATTTGTGTGTCTGTGGACATCACACCCAACATTGGTCAGGCTGACCAGGGACAGGATTGAAATAGATGTGGGCACAGATTGTCTGTGGTGTTCAGCTCTAAGTGAAACTCAAACTCACCTTTAGTCATGGATTGAGTTTGTTTGCAGGTGTTTTGCATCCACACCTGCCTTGCTGCAGGTTGCTTTGCACTGTTGTCAGCTTCTCCCACACATTCCCTACGTGGCTTTACATTCTTGCAGGGAAAGCAACCTTTAATAGCAAGGTACCTGTTTTGTTGGCCATTTTCATTAGATGTTACCTTGCCCTGAATTTACTTACATAAACTCATGTTAATGTGGCATGTGATATAACTAATAAATAGCTCTGTGCTGGAAGTGAACTGCCTTGTGGGAGTCTAATGCTTAGATGTGGACACACAGTAAGTGCTGGGTGAGTCCATGGAGGGTGATGGTCTCCCCAGGGTGTCCTGGTGTTAGTGAGATGCCACAATGCTGAGTACCAGTGAGTTGAGCTCTAGACCCTCTATGCAATTCCCTGGCAGCCTGTTTTCTCCAAAACAAGTGTGGTGAGTGTAGGGGCACGTGGAAGCACTGGAACAGGTGGCAATCCAAGCTGCAGAAAGGGAGCACCTCTTGTGAACAATGCAGTATTATGCTTGTCAGGGGCAGAGTTTCACATTTCATTACAGCTGGATGCTGTACACTTGCTGTTTTGTTCTGTTTCTCCAAGATAATACTGCATCTCCATCTATGGCTGTTTATAAATGTGCCAGCAGCCTTGGACTGAACTAACAGACATGTCTAAATACTGATCTTTCTGTTAAACTTGAGACCCTGTTGATCTGCTTAATGACTGTATTACTGTCAGATCTAAGGAGTTAGCCAGAGGACTAATGAAAGTGAAATCACTGTTCTATAGCATACACGGAGAAGGGAAAACCAAGCTCATTCAATATCAGATTAGAGCAATGCTGAATCAAAAACACTGTTGGGGTATTTTAGTTATTTCTAAAAGCCATTCAAAGACATAAAATAATTTTTTTTTCTTTAGGAATAATGGACTCCTGGGCAACATATATTATATGCTTGGAGCACTTAGAACAGTACTTATCTCTTAAATTGCCTTATGTGATTTGGTGAAGTGATTATACCCACATAGCTTGTAGTCATTTTACATTCCTTTATTAGCTGTGGGGACACAGATGTGGCATAAATTGCCTGAAGTATTTCTTTGCATAGCTTTGCGTTTGAGGGAAAACAACATTCAAATTTCATTTTCCAAAGTAAACAACATGCAGGAGAGTAGCAGCAGCCTTTAGTGAGCTGTTCTACCAAAAACACAGTTTTCTTGAAATTGTATGAATGCCCTTTGCAGGCATTACTGTTACCAGCACTGTTCCTGGCAGCTCTGTGCATACAGGCAAAATTCTGGAAGTCTCTTGCCACCTTCAGCTTTCAAGGATGTAATTTGTTAATACAGAGGAGGAAGCAAAATTTCATCCATCTTGTCAAGGGAACAGAGTTTGAAATGACAGGGTCACCTCCCTCACACTTCTTCCCACCCAACACACTTGTCAGAGGACAGAGGGTGACAGAAATGGCTGCAGGATCAGCTGCTTTCCCAGAAATTCAACTGGATGCAGCTAAGGGCCTTAGAGCTGATAATTTTACACAGCCTTCAATGAGCCTTCAGTGAAGCTGTTTTGCTTCGCATACATGTTTGCAGCCGGGGTTAGGAGCATGTAATTCTGGCTTGGCACGTCAACTGTGTGTATATTGTCATGTCTGCATCTATACAGTAATATCAAAGCACTGGGTTAGTTTGGAGGCAAATCCTAGCATGTGGTCTGTTTCTTTTCAGTCTCAGAAAACTGTATTCTCTTAATGAACTGGGGAATTGCCTTGGGCTTTTCTCATGGAGGGTGCTCTAGAACCCCACTTCCCTGATTTCAAATACCAAGTTAAAAGACAAAAGCCAACATATTTTTCTGCCCACTCCTGGAAGTGTTCTGCCCTATTTTTCATATTGATATAAGTAGGTCAAGAAGTAGAGGAGACTGGAAGGACTGATCACAAGTGCTGACCACAAACTGTGGCAGTCTTCCCCATGAAGCTCCACCTGAAGCTCCATGGCATTGATGCTGCATTCCTTTTCTGAAAAGACTGCTGTATCCAAATACCCTATTTATTTCTTTCATGAAAAGGGCGAAATTGTGTTTAGAAGGGGAAGAAACTAGTTTGGAGGGGAAGGGTTCCTGTTCCTGCTCTTAAAGGATCAGGGCTCTGTTTCTCTGGCTGTGAGACTAACTCTGCCTTCACATTGGTATTCTCTAGAAAGAACTAGAACTTAGAAGATACATGTTAAATTAAATTCAATTGTGTGAGACAATCTGATGGCCTTTGACTTGGAAATAACCAAGAAAGGAGAAAGAATGATGCCTTTGATGGATGAGTACATTAAAATGTATGCTAGCTGTGGGTTGTAGAGGTGGAAGATGTGAAAGCAATCCCAGAATGGGCAGGAGAGAAATGTACTGTACACTCCCTATTGTGCCATTCTCTTCTGAGAACTCATCTGGTCAAATAGACTGTACAGCTACAATGCTTTTTAATATCACACAACCTCCCCACCTTTCAAACTTGTAAACCCCATACCCAACAATATGCACTTTTCTCTTTGGGAAGCATAGGAAAAGAAAGCCTGTCTAAGTCCAAGAGAGCTTGATTTGACCTTAGCATAATGAAGGTCAAGGGGAGATGTCTATAAATAATAGACAAGGGCATGGTCTATAAATATATGTGGGAAGGGAGGGAAAGCTAATGCATAGGTCAGCATCATCACAGGAACAGAGAGGTATAAACTTGGCCTGGAAATTAAAAGAAAGCTATTGATCATAAAAACAACTGGCTCAGGAAGAAATGTCTGAGTTGATAACAGGGATGGAACATAAAGCTTTAATCTCACTGGCCACAGCATGATAAGGATAGGAAATTGCCCATTTTTATGAGCATTAGATCCTTTTGTCTGCCTTTTGCTCTTCAAATGAGCATTTCTCTGTTATTGCTTATAGTTACAGAATATAATGCAGAAATTACAGCAAGAGGTGCATGCCCAGCCACTGGTGTCAGCCAGGGAAGGGAAATGAACTTTCATTATGCAATGCCCTTAACACACTTCAGCTTTAGTTCAGCCAGGCAGTTGGACCAGATGATCACTGTAGGGCTCTTCCAACTGGAATAGTCTGTTCAATCCCAGAAAATAAACATGAGTGTTACAGAAATTAAAGGTTAAAAGCAAACATTGCTTATTACTTGTGGGCACTCCCAAGTATCTCAAGAACCAAATACTGAAGAGTTTTCTGGCTTGCCCCAGGAAATAAGATTTTTTTTTTTCTGTACAGTTAGCCAGAGCTTTCAGCTCCATGGAAAAAAAAACCAAAAACACATGAAATACATGGTAATTTCTGGGGTGTATGTATGGGAAATGACAGGGAAGTGGAGAGTAGACATGAATTTTACTGGTAGCTCCTATTGTAATAAGAAACACATCCTTTACATTTCTCAGTCCTCAAATTGGAGAAAACTAAGCTTTCTTGATAGCAGCAGGTGTTTCTGTTAGCATAAACTAATAGTAAATATATAGATACTTAGCTGTTTACTGCCGGAGAGAGACAGTAGTTTTCAGATGTTGAAGACCCCAGGTTGTTCTGTGCAGTTAATGCTATCCAGGAGCACCATGTGGATTTCCAGGGATGTATGCTATGGTTCTGCCGCTACTCTCGGTCATTCCCAGTTCACAGAGCTGTGCTCTGCTACCAGTCTATTCTAGCTGTCTGAGCCTGAAAGCAGAAGATGAATGAAGTTGAAGAAAACACTTCTTAATTTCAGTATTTTTTTCTTCCAGATGTGTGCCAGCAGGAGCCGGTTGGTATTGTCACTGAGAAAGTCACAAGTGACCTGCAGTCTCTTGTGCTCCTTGCTGCATTAAAAGCATTTTGAAAAAGGGTCATTCTGGGTAGTGCTCAAATACAGGATGTAATGGAATAAGAGGTTGTGGAAATTACACAGTTGGAGTCCAAGGTCCAGAACTGAATCATCAGCCAGTGGAAATCTGGACTGCCCTACGGGACAGATCCTGGCCTGTGAGCAGCACAGGAGCAAAGCAGTGCCTGCGTCCTGTGAAAACAGCCTGGGCAGTCTTTGACACTTCAGTCTATGAGCAGGGTGAGCTTTGCCTGTTAATGATGTGCACGCAGATGTGCTGCACAAAAAGTGCTTGTGGTTCCCTTGCAGAGGGTTCTCAGACTCGCATTAAGCAAAAGGAATGCTCTTGCCCCCTCATGGGGCCACTTTCTCTGAACCTCCAGCAATGTGCCTCAGACCCCAGATATCCTTGCAGAGGAATGACTCTTATCCAAAGGAGGATGGAATTAAAAAGACTTAAACAGAGCAGTCCTTAAGGATGAAAGGCAAGGAGAGGTGTCCTCGTTATAGGAACAAATTCTGCTGATGGAATCTTTACACTTAGGTTGGTTGTAATCTCTGACTAATTCATACCAAGTCTTTTCATGTCCCCCACCAGTGCAGCTGTATTTGAGGAGTCTAGTAATGTCTGCCTCTGGAAGTGATGAATGCCATCTTCTTCCAGGAGCTGCTTGCCAAAGCCTCAGGGAGAGGAGAGTAAATCCCAGAACCACCTCCACTTCTTTGCTCTAGCTGATTTCCTAACAGATTTTGGTTCGCTCCAGGCACTGAGCTTGGCATGGTCTGTGCTGAGAGAGGCATCCTGCGGGTTCCAGGGCTGCAGGGAAATCACTATCTGGGTAATTGAAACTGCTCCGTGTTTACTGGGAGTCAAATGTCCAGCCAAGTGGGGAAGGTGCTGCCTGGTTACTATTTATAACTTAGATAACAATATGTGCAATTGGTATTATCTGATACCCTGGGCTGAAGTGAAAGTTTGAGGTCGTGGGTTTTTGGTTTTGCCATTCTGACTATAGTTTGGATTGCTTTTCATGATTCTGGTATATTTTGTAGCATGAGAAAATGCAAAACCTCTTTGTTCTGTCTGTTTGTCATGATTGAGCCAAAATGTTGTACTGGTTATTTGCTTAAAATACATTCCTGTCTCTTGGTAAAAGCTTTCCTTGTACCTATGGAAAATGAAAGATGGAGAAGCATTAGACATGGCAGATTGTGTAACAGAGACAAACTTGCTTAAGCTGATAGATTTCATCAGTTGTCATTTGATGGTCTCACAGTTTGTTACTTCTTTAGTTGCTAAGGGCTTGATTTTGCTTTGCTTTTTAAAGTTGTTATGCTTACTGAGGGTTGTGGAGCATGCCAGAGTGCAAAGGGTTGGTATTCTTATCTTGGAAAGAGGATTTGCATGAGTAAGTTTATCAAGGGTAAATACTAAACTACAGTAATTTCACGATTATAAGCCGCACCTCCCGGTAGCCGGGTAGACC